>ONZH01026467.1:2500-98961 GCA_900303285.1 Rhinella marina | reverse complement strand
ATAAATACAGTGGGGGACATTTATCATCTGTAGTAACACCATACAGCTGGCATAAAATAGTTGCAAAGTTTGGCGCACGCCCAACAGACTTTTCGGAGGGTTTCAGCCCCACAAAGTGGCAGAGTGGGTGGTGTGGGGGGCATCCATAGCCGGACCGGCACATTTATTATAATCTGTGCCAGGAAACTGGTATAGATTATACAGGAAATCTACCCCAGCTCACTTGCAGGCGTAGATTTTCATTTTGGTGCATGGATCAGCACCGATGCACCAGAATAATTGTGGTTCTTCTGATGCCAGCGGGGGATAGATTGAGACCGATGTGTATATGCCAATCTTAATAAATATGAAACGTTATGTCTAGCGTAGCACAAATGTCAAATACTATAAATGCTATACATTCCTGCTAGTGCAGCACTTGAACCCGGGCAAGTAATATAAAATGTCAGCTCTTTGAGAAGCACTGTTTTCCCTTGGGCATATATTTCAGTATGTCAGATTATAACAAACAAACTCCCACATGGAACTTCTTTGCCATTGTAGAAACACATAGAGAAGAGTTTAGAATAACTTAGGCTTCAGGAAGAGAAAGGCCTCGTTTGTTGCCCATAGCAACCAATCAGAGCTCCGCTTTTATTCTCCCAGAGCAGTATTAGAAATAAAAGCTGAGATCTGGTTGCTATGGGTGACCAAGACAATTACTAAGGATAGTTATGATAAATGAGGCTCACGGTACCTTACGAAGTCACCTTATGGTGGCACAAAGATTGTGTATAGATATAGAATATAGACCAGTAGAGACTCTTTGTATTTCCATATAAAGTCCATGCACAGAAAATGAAGTGCCCTCCGGTGGTGTGCAAAATTGTAGCTCATTAGTGCTGCCCAAACAATGTCTTTATTCCCGATATCTTCTTCTAAACATGTGTATGGAAGGCTGTAGGGATCTTGTTTACATTTTAAATAAGCAAATAAATCAAATACCCCCCACATATATAAACACGTCTGACACTGTTTAAAGGGGTTGTCTACTCCATTACTATTGGTGGCCTGTTCTTAGGATAGGACATCAAAATCTGGTTGACAGGGGTCCTGTCAGCTTTTTCAGAGTAGCTCTTGCACCAGAAGCATACTTACCAACATTTGCATTGGTAAAATCAGGGAATGCCCTGAACCCGCCTAGAAACACTCACTTGTGGGCAGGGTTTGCGTTAGCCAGACCCATTTGTGGTCCGGGACAGCGCAAATTTTCCGGGAATGTCTCTGAATATCAGGGACAGTCCCTGCAAATTCTGTACAGTTGGCAACTATGCAGAAGTTGGAGCTGCAACTACACAACTCTGTCTGTGCACTGAATGGAGTTGGTTACTGCTCCCATTTAAATGAATGGAAGCAGTGCTGCAGTTACAAGCCATGTTCACTACACAATGGATGGAGCTGTGAAGTTTCAGCGTCGAAGCAACCCTGAAGCAGGTGATTGGCACCCCTACACCGAACAGATATTGATAGCCTATCCCAAGGATAGGCCATCAATGATAAAGAAGTGGACAACCCCTTTAAACCCTTAAAGGGATTCTGTCACCAGGATTTGGCCTATAAAGGTAATCACACTATCGGATTCTGCTCAGTGTGTTGAATGCAAAAACGTTATTCTTATTCTTCCTAGGGATGAATTTCATGTTAAAAACCTTTTTTTAGGTTATGCAAATGACTTGCATAAGGAGCCCAAGGGGATGTGCCCAGCGCCGTTGGAGCCCGGCCACGCCGCTACTGTTGGAGCCCAGGACCGCCCACCTCATTATTATTCACTGCACACCTTCATGCAGACTTGCTCCGTCACATCGTAATCCCGCGCAGTACCTAAAGCGGTGTGCGCCCGTGCGGTCTACTGGCATCGGCCTCACCGACGTTACTGCGCATGCGCGTGATTACGGTGTGACGGAGCAAGTCTGCATGAAGCTGTGCAGTGAATAATAATGAGGTGGGCTTACTGTCAGCCTTTTTTTAGGCCAAAAAAGTCCATGACCAGAAGTGTGTTTGAAGAAACTCTTATTCAAACTTCTGCTCTCCTGCTGTTTCATTACTACAACTCTCAGTATGCCCTGACAGAGCACACATGATGAGTTGTAGTTTTGGAACAGATGTGGAGCTGCAAGTTAGGGGGAAAAAGAAAGTAGGAATTTCGCATACAAGCAAAGCATGAAACACAGAGAAGGAAATAACACAGTGTATGACTTTTAGTACATTGCATTTTACCAAACAATTCCGTGCTACAGACAAGACAGACAGCAAACGCCATGTAACCCCGTAAATCCACATCCACATGACAGCTCAGTTTGCTTCCTGCCATCACTTTGAAAGAGAAAACTATCATTTGTCTATCAGCCGTGCTCTCGGTGGATCTTTTTGCTCAAAATGAACCTGGTGCATTTTGCCTCCAGGCAGTCGGCTCTATAGTCTTCACTTTAGAAAGGCAGTTTAGACAGAATGCATCATCTACCGCTAAGATCTGGCGTCACATCCTCCCCAGGTCTCCTCAGATCAGTTCTTCCTTCTTAAAGACTCTAATAAAAAAAGAATTGTCTTTTACAGGTGTGCTGGTTTAGTTATAGGTTTGTAGCAGTGCTGAGTTTGCTAACTCGGTGTAATATTACTATCTATCTATCTATCTTATATCATGTCTATGTATCTTAGATCTGTCTCTATATCTCAGATTTATCTCTGTTAGATCTATCTCTGCTAGATCTATCTTGATCTATCTTACAGTATCTATCTATCTATCTATCTATCTATCTATCTATCTATCTATCTATCTATCTGCTGAAATACTGAAATTTCCCCTCATAGTATTATGTCACTTGTATATACATGTATTCAATGCTATTTACCCTTACAAATATATATCAGCTTTGCAAGTACTTCTACAGCTGTGCAGCGTGTCTAAAATGTAGCTTATGTCCTGGTACATTCTGATACGGATTTGACTCCCCCGCCCACCTGTCCAGGATGCTGCGGTGGGGTGTATTAACCAAGACATGCAACTAGAAGAACAAAGAATATGTGTTTAATGCTTATCAGCTTGCTGGGGAAACTAAACTCCCCACCTTTTCTACTGTGTGTGTATATGCTTGTGCAATAAACGGAGCAGCCCAGATTACCTCAGCACCTGAACGTGTTGGGAGACTCCAAACTGACATTTGTGTCCGTCTTGAGATCTTACCGTGTGCACAAACGTTCTTTAAATTTGGACAACTGACCTGACCCCTAAGAGGACAGATTGTGTCCCCCTTAACATATCTATATATCTATCTAGAAAAATTCTCCCATCACAGACTTCTTTATGGTACTTCTTTATGGGATTCTTTATAGTAAGGATTCTTTACGGTAAGAGCAGTGAGACTATGGAACTCTCTGCCTGAGGAGGTGGTGATGGCGAATTCACTAAAAGAGTTCAAGAGGGGTCTGGATGTATTTCTGGAGGGTAACAATATTACAGGTAACAGCTAATAGAGAGCGGTCATTGATCCAGGGAGTTATTCTGATTGCCTGATTGGAGTCGGGAAGAAATTTTTTCGCCTAAAGTGAAGAAAATTGGCTTCTACCTCACAGGGGTTTTTGCCTTCCTCTGGATCAACTTGTAGGATAACAGGCTGAACTGGATGGACAGATTTTTTTCAGCCTTATAAACTGTTACTATGTTACTTTTTGATTGGCTCCAATTGGTTTAGCCCAGTAACCAGGCACGGTCACTACACAGTTAATGGAACAGTTTAGTTCTGGTGCCTTGTTCCAGCACCAGAGTTCCTGCAAGCAGCTGTCGGACCCCCACTAATCTGCGGGATAGGTCATCGCACCTTCAAGAGGATCCGTCAACTCTCCTGTTTTAGTCACTACTTGCCTTCCCTTTATAGTAATAATTCTGAAACCATTCTTATCACTCTGTTGTGCCATTCCTCTAATATTCCTACATGATGTTTATGAATGTATTGCCAGCAGTCTGCTATAAAGGTTCATGTGAATGTTACCAATTTGGGAGGGGGGTATCCCTGCACGGCACTACGGCAGTATTGATTGATTGATTGGACCATGTCAGACTGTGCAAGGACACCCCCCCCCCAACTGATAACACCCCAGGTGGACCTTTATTACTGATGGCTGGCAATTTATTCATAAACGTCTAGAAGGAATAACTGAGGAATGGCACAACATAGTCATAAGAACAGATGCTCCGGAATTGTTATTATACCGGGAATGTCAGGAGACCTGTCAGGAGAGGTGACAGGTTCTCTTTAAGTCCTGAGAACCCCTTAGTGGATGTGACAGTGGCAATCTGCGGGGAAGAATAAGAGTGGTGCTACCCATGTGTGATCAGTACAAGGGAGGATTGTTTTTCCTCTGTTTATCGGGAAGCAGTGTTGCATGAATGATGGGCAATGAGTGGCAGAAACAGCTAAACAGGTTTCCTCTGCACGGCAACGCTCACTGCTGCCATATGCTTCCTCCTGCATCTGTTTCCGTGTGAATCGCATGCCACTCAGGCACCTGTCCCTTCCTAGTAGATTTTCTTTCTTCCTAAATAGATAGGTAGAACATGTGTATATTTCATAGGTTACAAATCATTAGATCACCTTATAATGTAACATATATAACTTGTGGATGCAGCAAAAAATAAAATTTTCTTAGTCCTATTAAGCTTAAATAGGTGTTCAGTATCCCAGACCTGGGGGTATATGAAATTGTTATGTTTTATTATGAATGCTTAGCGGCATGATATGGTATGGTTGGCAGGGCACGGGTTAACCACCCTGTTCCTCCTCTCTTGGTAGTAGTTGTCTGGTCCTGCTTCCTGCTAGGAGGGGGAGTTAAAGCTAGGACAGTGAGGTGGAAGGTAGCACATCCAGTTGCTTCTACTCTAAGGGTCTTAGGGATTATCAAGGGATCTTTTTCTCCTTTGAGACCACTACTCTAGAGATACTGCAAGAATACAGAACTACAGATACCTAAAAAGCTACAGTATTTTGCAGTCAGCAGAGTGACCACCAAACCATAGCTTTACAGACCCTTCTGCAAGTGAAGGACTATGGCTCAGACACCCATCACTTAGATTGCAACCAGGCCAGACCAACTCCAAGCCTGTATTACACAGTGGACACCCATAGCTCCAAGTTCAAGAGAGAGTCATCTGCAAGATAGTACATCAGAGTTCTCATCAAACACCACTTACCCAGCGACCATACCTCATCATCTGGGGATACAAATTGTACTTTGTCCAAACCACTGTTGGGTGTACTACGAGTTACATTTTGAGGGTCTTATATTTTTACTTGTGGCCTGAGTCTTTTATTCACTTTTCTGCTGCACATTTCCCCAGGGAGCAACAGCCTGAGGGAGTACACGTGACTCAACATCTCATCAGGGCCACTAGAACTTCCATCCTCTGCACCGGCTCCTCAGGGGCTTGCTGCATTTTGTTAGTAGAACCACTGGTGCCTGGTTATCATCACACTTAGCTGTTGAGTACAGAGGTAGCAGACACAACCAAATCCTTGTATCAAAAGTCATTACTGAAGGTTCCTGGAACATACTTTGCACTGGAGCCTAAGAGCTCCAGTCTATGCATCTGGGTGGATTATGGGTGTGCAAAAAGGGCTGAATTTCCTTAGATGGGCAATGCAGTTTCTTTTCTATCAAAGCATGGAGTATGGTCGAGAGCTGATGTGTAATTAAGGAGAATTAGTTCAGAAGGCTCTTGTTGTTAATTGCTGTCTCTGTGGTGCTCTCTTGAGCCATAATTAGTGTTCTTTATTCTCCGACTCTTGTGTGTTCTTGAGTAATATGAGTGCCATGCCACCCTAGGCAGGTCAAATGATATCACCAGAAACACCAAATGCCACTTTACAAATGATCTATTACTCATTCTGAAGTTTTGTTTTAATTAAGAACATTTGACTTTTATGTTCATGTTCCTAGTGTGCATACATTTATAAATAAGGTTGGCTTTTTATCTTATGCCTTACTCTTAAAGGAAGTCTGTTGGCTTGTTTTAGCCTATTATACTAATCATGGTTACATGCAGCACAATTTAAACCCTACCTTTCCTTTTGCAGATCTGTTGCAGCATTGAGCAGGAAAATTACAATTTAGAAAGAAATATGCAAATGAGATATTCGGATCCTTGTGGGTGGGATTTTGCACAATAGCTCAGTTCTTCTTTTCAGTAAGAACCCCCCCCCCCTTATGAAATGCCCAAACAAACTGCTTCCGGGCTTGGACTGGTCAACAGGGGAACAAGTAAATCAACCAGTGGGAGCCTGAGCAAGGTGGGCCCTACGCCTCCACCCCCTACGCAAGTGATACAGTACAGTCATGGCCAAAAGTTTTGAGAATTACACAAATATTCTATTTTCACATGATCTGCTGCCCTCTGGTTTTTATGTGTGTTTGTCAGATGTTTTTATCACATACAGAAATATAATTGCAATCATATTATGAGTCACAAAAGCTTATATTGACAGTTAGAATGAGTTAATGCAGCAAGTGAATATTTGCAGTGTTGACCCTTCTTCTTCAGGACCTCTGCAATTCTCCCTGGCATGCTCTCAATCAACTTCTGGACCAAATCCTGACTAATAGCAGTCCATTCTTGCACAATCAATGCTTGCATTTTGTCAGGATTTGTAGGTTTTTGTTTCCACCCGTCTCTTGATGATTGACCACAAGTTCTCAATGGGATTAAGATTGGGGAGTTTCCAGGCCATGGACCCAAATCTCTATGTTTTGTTCCCTGAGCCATTTAGTTATCACCTTTGCTTTATGGCAAGGTGCTCCATCATGCTGGAAAAGGCATTGTTGATCGCCAAACTGCTCTTGGACGGTTGGGAGAAGTTGCTCTCGGAGGACATTCTGGTACCATTCTTTATTCATGGCTGTGTTTTTAGGCAAGACTGTGAGAGAGCTGATTCCCTTGGCTGAGAAGCAACCCCACACATGAATGGTTTCAGGATGCTTTACAGTTGGCATGAGACAAGACTGGTGGTAGCGCTCACCTTGTCTTCTCCGAATAAGCTGTTTTCCAGATGTCCCAAACAATCGAAAAGGGGATTCATCAGAGAAAATGACTTTACCCCAGTCCTCAGCAGTCCACTCCCTGTACCTTTTGCAGAATATCAGTCTGTCCCTGATGTTTTTTCTGGAGAGAAGTGGCTTCTTTACTGCCCTCCTTGAGACCAGGCCTTGCTCCAAGAGTCTCCCCTCACAGTGCGTGCAGATGCACTCACACCTGCCTGCTGCCATTCCTGAGCAAGCTCTGCACTGCTGGTAGCCCAATCCCGCAGCTGAAACACTTTTAAGAGACGGTCCTGGCGCTTGCTGGTCTTTCTTGGGCGCCCTGGAGCCTTTTTGGCAACAATGGAACCTCTCTCCTTGAAGTTCTTGATGATGCGATAGATTGTTGACTGAGGTGCAATCTTTCTAGCTGCGATACCCTTCCCTGTTAGGCCATTTTTGTGCAGTGCAATGATGACTGCACGTGTTTCTTTAGAGATAACCATGGTTAACAGAAGAGAAACAATGATGCCAAGCACCAGCCTCCTTTTAAAGTGTCCAGTGGTGTCATTCTTACTTAATCATGACAGATTGATCTCCAGCCCTGTCCTCATCAACACCCACACCTGTGTTAATGGAGCAATCACTGAAACGATGTTAGCTGGTCCTTTTAAGGCAGGGCTGCAATGATGTTGAAATGTGTTTTGGGGGATAAAGTTCATTTTCTAGGCAAATATTGACTTTGCAAGTAATTGCTGTTAAACTGATCACTCTTTATAACATTCTGGAGTATATGCAAATTGCCATTATAAAAACTGAAGCAGTAGACTTTGTAAAAATTAATATTTGTATCATTCTCAAAACTTTTGGCCATGACTGTACACTGAAGTACATATACTGTAAATAGGCAGCATGTAATACCTCAACCAGCCTGTGTTCATATAAAAAACTGAGTGGATTATTTAGAAAACCACCAGTTTATTATTGTAGATGTGCCAGGTGGCTGAGAAGACTTCTAGGCCAGCCAGCGTCCTCTTTCCCCAGGGACCTGCCTTAATGAAGTCACCGCAGGGACCCCATAATCAATCATATTGTAGCATCCTGGTGCTGTCTGTTGCTCTGTGAGCAGGTAATATTTGAATGTAGCTGTAGAGCGGGCCCCTAAAATTTTAATTGCTAAATTAGATAGTCATATTTATGCAGGTTTTGGGTTTAGGAACCAATTATTAAAGATTTCTGAATTAACAGGCAGAATATTTTGTTCAGAATCCTAATCTATTAGCCACACTGGTGAACAGCTACAAAGAGCTTCTCTCACTTTGGAGGACTCCACATTGACAGCCCATTAATTTTAATGGGCATTGTGTAATGCTTCACTTCCCCTGTGCGGGCACTGCAGGGCAACTTAACACTTGCTACCTGATTCCCCCTCGAAGTGTAGCACACCGTCCCGCAGGGGATGCATGGGAAGATGGAGAGGGTGGTAGTGGTAGTGGTGGCAATGAGGGTGGTTGTAATCCATGGTGACTGACCCTGCTTCAGCACTCTCCTAGGGCAGGTGTGCAGTGCTTGGAGGAATGCAACCTTGCTTCCCCTTGGGTCTCCTTGATTTCCAGGTTTCTTGCTTGGTGGTGGCTGGTGTGTAAGCCGTGTACCGGGGTGGGCTCCCCAGGATACAGCGAAGTCACAGACAAGGAAGGAGACTCCAACTCAGATTGACAAAAACAAGATTTTACTAAGTATTTAACGTTTGTAGGAAGGAAATACCCCAAGCATATATACATACACTCAGCTAGAGGCTGAGGCACTTGTGTTACACAGCACGGTGCTCTATCAGTGTGTGCCCAGGCTTCTCCACAGTTTTGCCTGTCTGCAGGTTATAGTAACCCAGCAGCTATACCTTTTAATACCCTAATCTCCACGAACAATTCTGTAAGTGCGGTTCAGGAGCGCCGGCGGTATAACACAAACGCTTACAAACTTAACCAATCAACACTAAACCTCAGAAAGAGTATAACTAGTTGTTTGCCACAGTAAACCCCACTTCTGTAGCAAGCTAGCTTGCAGCCTGCAAACCACCGTCTAATCTTCAGGTTTTTACCCAGCAGCTACTGAATTGGCGCCAATACCATAATGCGGTGCGTGCACGGTTACCCACTGTGTATGCACAGTGGGCCTCAGTTCTTTCACTGACCCGGGTCCGTTGGGTACCTTAACTTTCAGAAGTATCTGGTAGAGGATCTCATCCGGCAACCACGCAGTCTCACTGACGCTTCCACTTGTCCTCTCAGCAGGGCTCCTGATGGTAGTTCTTCTAGTCTGTAATATTGCAACAGTCTCTGTTCCAGATCTCCTTGCAGAGTTTTGCTCCCTTAGGGAATAGTCTCACTTGTGGATCACACTAGGAAACACAGACAGTAGCTCTTTCTTCTCTGCCTCTTTGCAGCACACTCTCAAGATGGCTGCCACACACTTCTCCAGTCTGAAGCTCCACCTCTGCCGAACAGGATCTCTTGGTCATTGCTCCAGGGAGCTATAATCTTTCCTGTGGTAAACAGTGACATCTTGTGGCCAAAAATGAAATGTCAGTTTAATAACTATATAGGAACAGGTGCATTCACAGAATGGAGGCTGTTCCACCACCTTACAGGTGTGCCCTTGATGTTAGGTGAATAAATAGCAGGGGGTAATTGGATGTAGGGACCAATGACCAGGCCAGCTTGATTATTGTACAATAGAGTCTCTCTTTTACTGAAGTAGATTTTTCCAAAGACTGTGTATAGAGGATGGCTAAGATGGACCTCTATGAGTCTCTCTCTATAAATCCAGGCAATCTACCCAAATTACCAAAGGTGTGCAATCACTCTTAATATTTCCCTGCAGTGTCCAACTGCGAGGTGCAGTACTAGATCAAATGGGCAGTCCATCTCAGTAGTGTGGCGGGTGCCAGAAGCAATGAAACCCAAACCATGGGCAGTAAAGTCCAGGGCGGTAGGCATGTGTTACCTTTACTGGCTCTGTCCAAGCACAGCCCTTAAATGGTTCTCAACCTTCTTCAATAATTCAGTGCTTTCTTCCCTCAAAGGTTGGTTCTTAGCAAATTTGCTTTGCTAGTAGCTTTCACTTGCAGGAATGATGTTTTCCTGGAATAGAATTCATTCTTGGTCTACTTTGCAGCAGCACACACATGACAGGTCTTCGCCCTGGCTTGCTTACTAGAAGAGTCACTATCCAGAGGAAATGGGAACAATCCACAACCTTGCAGCTGTGACTTAGCCTTTTGGAATACAAAGTACACACACAGTAGTATGTACAGTGAACATCCTAACAACTTTAACAGTTAACCATAACATTTTAGTATTAACCCTTTAGCTGGGCGCCAGCAGGTCACTGTACTAGCTTTGGACACCCTGTGATTAGCTAATTGTCAAGGGACCCCTCTAACAACACAAATTGTCTGAATCCGTAACTTTTAAAAAACTTGAGCCTAGTCTGCCCATATGGTAAAGTATCAGAACTAATTGATCTAGGAAGTGAGTAATTTTATAAAGAACCAAGTACTAACAGTATGATTGAGGGATCATTTTATTTATAGTGAAGTTCTAAACAAGAGCTTTTTTCTGTAGTGTCCCAATTTTACGCCAAATAGTACTTTACAACTGTCTAGTCATTACAATGACCAGTGAACCAAGACCGTGAGAGTCCAAACAGAATGAAGGCTTCTTCCTCTTGAGACTTCCTCCTGGACTTTTATAGTATAAGGTTTGGATGCTGTCAGCTGAGTACACCCATGCAATGCTTACTAAAACCTAGAAAACATCTTTATCTGCAGACTAGTTCTTTCATATAGGTACTTCCATATACATTTACAGCACTTCTCAGGTGTATTGACTTGTCTTCAAGGGTTATTTGACTGTAGTGTTATTGACTCCTGACTTCTTAAAATGGCCAGTAACTGACTCCCTGGTACACATGCATTCTCAACTGGGTAGGGCATGTGTGTGTTCAAACAGGTAGAGGGGAGTAGGCCGCTGACTGTGCCAAGAACAAATAGATCTGGCATGTTGAAATTCAACTGCCCAATCTTTATTTCCCCCAACATCTACCATTCGGGGAAAGTTGTGAGACTCCAATGTACCTTAGATGAAAACCAGTTGCACCAAAATAGGCAGGTTTGGACAACTGTGTCAAGGAAAAGACAGAGAGGATACACCAGTGGAAGCCAAAACAACCATAAGACTTTCCCATTCCAGAATTTGGTACCCTCTGTGTACTTAACCATAGCATACAGTTAAATGGGCTTTCTGGGAGTTCAGTATTGATGGTCAATAGGTAGGTCATCAATATCTGATCGGTAAGGGGCCTGATTTAGCACTCGTGTTGATTAACTAGTTGAAGAGGCCATGGTGCTCCAGTGAGTGCTGAGGCCTCCTCACAGAATTCTGAGCACAGCACCATCCATTGGATGCCAACTGTGCTTGATATTAAAGCCCAGACCCGTTCACTTGAATGAGACTGAGATGTAAATAGGCCATGTAACCAAAAAACATGACATCACAGGCCTAGGAAGAGGATGCAGTGCTCACCAGAGCATTGAGACCCCTTCAAACAACTGATTGGTATGGGTGCTGGGAGTTGGACACCCACCTATCAGATATTTAATGACCGATCATTAGGTTTAGGTTCACTCCCTAATGGAGGTATACGCAGTGGCTTCTTCAAAGTCTCCTTTCCATGCTGGTCCATACCCAGCTAACCCCACTAAACCCCCAAGATTGGAAGTTAAACAGGGCCTGTGTAAGGTTTATTTAGGTTCTGAGACAAAGTTAGTCTAAACTCTTCTTCCCAAAGCACCAAATCAGGACCAGAGAAGGGTATAATTTGCCATTGCATCTCCCCCAACCTTCTAGGCCTGATAACAGTGACGTCACCTACTTCTGTGCCATAGAAGATACATTAACATTATTACAACTGTTCAATGACAGGAAGGCTATAAAATAGACAGCAGTTGTTCTAGTATTAGTGTCACATTTGCTAACTATCTTAACTGCAGGACATATTTGGATCAGCAAATTTCCTTTTACTGTCTTACTGAATTGGGAAATTTTAGCAATATGCAGTGAAATATGTACCTTCCACTAGCGAATACTGCAAATGAAAAGGGCGGCTGTGAGGATGATTAGATTACGCTTTCCTAACTTAATTTGAAATCAGTTCCTAATTCCGCTTTAATATTAATGAAATGTTTTGTGGCTCGGGTGAAGACATCAGCAGATTGTCTTATAAGAACTGGCTGGCTATTGATTTAGGAAATAAAGTAAGTGAATCCATTAGTGTGAAGAGCAATTAGTTTAGATGTTAAAACACCTAAATGAATGCTATAGAGAAGTGCCTAAGGTAATTGTTTTCTTAGCTGACTAAAAGGGGTTTTCCGGGACTAATATATTGATGACCTATCCATAGGTAATATGTATTAGATCAGTGGTGGGCCGACACCCAAAATCTCCACCAATCAACTTTTAGAGGTAGCTGCACTTCCGGAAGTAAAGGAATTTCCTGCGACTAATATCTTGATGACCTATAGGATAGGTCATCGATATGGGATTGGCAGGGGTCCGACATCAGCTGCTAGTAAAAAGTGAACAGCATTGGAACACCACAGCTCCATGCTCTGTGTAGTGGCTGTTCTCGGGTACTGGATCTCAGCTCCTATTTAAGTGAATAGGAGCATCAGCTGCAGTACTGCCACCGCGTGGTGCATGGAGCTGTGGTCTTCAGGCTCCAACACTGTTTACTTCTGAATCCGCAGCTTTCCCTAACAGCCGAGGTTGGACCACCACAATCTCATATTTACGATCTATGCTAAAGGTCATCAATATATTGGTCCAGGAAACTCTTTTTAAAGAGGCTCTGTCAGCATGATCAACCCTATTAAACCAGGCATATTGCCTGGTAGGGCTCATCATGCTGATTAAAATTATAGATTTCTTTTGTCTGTATGTGAAATAGCTGCAGAGATATCTGCAATTTAATTTAATATACAGATGGACAAGTTGGAGCACCAGGGAGCAGGGCTGAATCATTGGAGCACTGCATTTGTAACAACCTCTGTACTCTGCAGACTCCCCATCCCCTTGATTGCGAGGGCTAGACATCAGCATGTCCTAGCATGTACATCATACTTACTGTAGTCTTACCATAATGAGAAGAGTGGATTTCTGAGTTTAGAAAGCTAGTAGACATATCACTGCTTTATTCACAAGCACGATATATGATCATAAAGAAACTAGTAATATGTTTGTGTGGTAAGACTATAGCTTGGTGATAAGTGGTCAGACTTGCATATCCTAAGTTCAAGTCCCAGAAGAGACTTATATATATTTTTATGTTATGTTTCCTCTCTCATTTAACCCATAATAAAAGGCTATAGCCTTACTATATTGAGAATAGTGTTTGTATGCTTAGAAACCTAAAACATATAACTGGTTTGTTCACGGTCACAACATGTGATTATAAAGAAACCAGAAATATGTATTAGCTTTCTAGGCATAAAAACATTATTCTCAATATAATAAGGCTATAGCCATTTATTATTGCTTAAATGAGGGAGAAAAAGATATCTGATGAAAAAAAATCTGAAAGTCTCTCCCAAGATTCAAACCTGGGATCTCACCATGCAAGGCTGACCACTTACCTTTAGGCTACAGCCTTATAATGTTGAGGACTGTGTTTTTTTCTATACTTAGAAAGCTAGCACTCATTGCTGGTTTCATTATAATCAAATATTGTGCCCATGAATAAACCAGTAATATGTATTAGCTTTCTAAGCACAGAAATCCACTCCTCAATGTGGTAAGGCTACAGTAAGTAGTGTATATGATATGTACATGCTAGGAAACGGCTCTGTCTTCAGCATGCTGGTGTCTAGCCCTGGAAATCAAGGAGGATGGGGGAGTGCAGAGCACTGGACTGTTACAAATGCAGTGCTCTAAGGATTTAGCCCTGCCGCCTGGTTCTACAACTTGCTAATTTGCATATTAATTAAATCACATATCTCTAGCAAATAGACAAAAGAAAGGTATAGTTTCAATCAGCATGATGAGCCCTACCAGACAGTATGTCTGGTTTAATAGGGCTGATCATGCTGACAGAGCCTCTTTAAATTATTTGGATTGTCACCACTAACATGGTTATATGATATACAGTACTAAGACGGGTTTCTGTTTGCCAGCACTATACCCATACTTTGCCTTGCATATGATCCAGGTTTGTATGGCTATGTTCACATAGTCATGATTGTGATCCATCTCAAATGTGGTGCAGAACACAGACCTCTTCTGGCAGCTCAGCTCAGGCAGCGTGATGATGATGGCATGGCCTCTAATAGGCTACAAGCACTAGGACTAAGGCTACTTTCACACTTGCGCTGTGGTTTTCCGGTATTGAGATCAGGCAGAGGATCTCAATACCGGAAAAAAACTGATCAGTTTTGTCCGCATGCATTCTGAATGGAAAGAGATCCGTTCAGGATGCATCAGGATGTCTTCAGTTCAGGCAGCTTTCAGTTTTGTGACCGGACACAAAACCGCAGCAAGCTGTAATTTTGTGTCCGGTCATAAAAACTGAAAGAAACTGATCAGGTACTGAAACCAATGTAAGTCAATGGTGACGGATCAGTTTTTTTAGGAGACTAAAAAAACGGATCCGTCACCCATTGACTTTTAATGTATTTAGTGCCTGATCAGTTTTCTTCAGTTTTGATTTCACACAACTGCATCCTAAGGCTACTTTCACACTGGCGGCAGGCCTGATCCGGCAGGTGAAGGGTGCTGCCGGATCAGGCCTGCCGCAGTGACATGTGTGGAGCCGGAACCGCGCTCCGGCCCCACACATGTCACACAGTACATACATATACATACACATAAACATACACACACATATAGACATACAAACACACATACATACTTACATGCTCCCCGGCAGGTCTTCGGAGCGTCAGGACGGCTCACACAGGTCACGATTCCCCACAGCGCCCTCTTGCTGGCGCCTGGTGGAATCGTCATCTGACGATTCCACCAGGCGCCCAGCAGAGGGCGCTGTGGGGAATCGTGACCTGTGTGAGCCGTCCTGACGCTCCGAAGACCTGCCGGGGAGCATGTAAGTATGTATGTGTGTTTGTATGTCTTTATGTGTGTGTATGTTTATGTCTGTATGTGTCTATGTGTACCCGGATCCGTAATGGACTCCATTGAAAGTCAATGGAGGGCGGATCGGTTACCATTATGGTCACACCAGACGGATCCACCCCTATTGACTTGCATTGGGGGTCATTCCGGATCCGTCTTGGTGCGGATGCCTGGACCGGAGAGCAAACCGCAGCATGCTGCGGTTTGTTCTCCGGTCTGAAGACGGAACGGAATGCTTTCAGGAGCATTCCGTTGTCTTCAGTTCAGTTTTGTCCCCATTGACAATGAATGGGGACAAAACTGAAGCGTTTTATTCCGGTATTGAGCCCCTATTACGGAACTCAATACCGGAATTTTAAAACGCTAGTGTGAAAGTAGCCTTACTGAACGGATGCATCCTGATGTGCAAAATCAAAACGGATCAGTTTAATTCAGGTATAGAGATCCTCTGCTGGATCTCAATACCTGAATTAACAACGCAAGTGTGAAAGTAGCCTAATTCCTATTAGACCGAACAGTATGGCAAGGAGACATCGCTCCCATGCCTCGTCTCTGCATTTCCTGAGAACAGCGATACAGTTGAATATGCAGAGATGAACTCTTCCACAATGAAAAGCACTCATTGCCCAAGGCCTTTCCACTGCTATCCACTTGTCCTTAACTGGTGCTGCCTGAGGCATTCGCCTCACCTTGCCTCATTGGTGGTAGCAATCACTCCAACCCCAAACACTTTACCACAGCCAGTGTAACAGGTTGATGTAAAGGAGTGCTGAATGACATGTTTATTGTGAATCGGTCCTCATCCTGCACGAGCACCTGAAGTCTAGGACCGTAAAACAGTAAATTGAACCTTTGCCCATGTGAAGGAAGCTTAGCTTCATACCTCTACAGGCGAATCCCTAGACATAAGCATTAACAACATAATAAACATGGTCAAATAAGAACGATCAAAAAGAAGTTCACCAGAATCATGGAAATCAGCTGAAAGATGACAGATGGACCTGCCTCTTTAGCGAACGTCGCAGTCGTTATATAGATCCACAGGGTTTGTCACTAATCTAGGACACCTGGTACAATAGAGAGAAGTACACTGAGGCCATGGGAACATAACACGGGTAAACACAGGGTGAGAACACAGCATCTGCAACATGTCTGACAACTAAACAATTGAATTGTAACTATTTGGTTAGATTGTATCCTGCCTTATACAGCATATACAGCTATATGTGGGGCTATGCTTAGACATACATTTCATACCTCATGCCTAGGGCACTGGTAGAAGTAGAGGTTGCAAATAAGGCTATTGCTAATGCGGAGGACACATTTCCATTCTGCTAGCTACAGGATATTATAGTAACTCAGTTTACAAATATGTTTCGTTACACATATCACAAAATTTCTGCTGTTGAATGAATTCTGACGAATCATGCCCACCATTATACTGTGAATAGTACAGTTCAGTGCTGCTGCCTGAGTTGTAATATACAAGTAATAAGCCTGAGAGCAAGGTACAGGCTCAGGCTCATTACGAGCTTAGAACACTTTCTCCCATCTCTGCCAGGAGGAAGCATTACTACCCCGGAAGTGCGCGCTTCTGGATTTTAGCCCCTTCAGATGCGTGGTCACACTTGACCATGGCATCTAAAGGGGTTAAATGTCTGCTGTTGGCATTACCACCAATTGTAACATTAGTATAAAAAAGCAGACATCCAGTAACTATGGTGCTTGCTCTGCTCCGGAGTTGACGCCATCTTTAAGAACCAAACATCAACTGTACATGTACATCAGATGGTGTGAAGGGGTTAAAGACCTGACATCCACCGTACATGTATGGCTGGTCTTTTGAAGGGGTTAATTTACCAGTTAAATTCAACAATTATACTGCTGCATTAATATACCACTTAAATTATCCAGCTAAGTGTATGCACTCTGACGTCTTAGAACTTTTATTTTTTTCTTTCACAAAATTTTTGAGAATTTTTCTCTCTCTCTGTTTAATTTAAAGACGACATTAGTAATGTGATGGCGACACTGACATATATGGCTATGAGTAAATGCGTATTTGCCGGTGGTAACAAACAGCCTGTTTAATAACACACACCATCTGATTTATTCTTTCGAATATTTAAAAACATTACAAAAATTGTCCCATACTGGGGCAGGCAGTATTTGAAAAACCAATGGCTTGTTTGAAATAATTTGTTTTCCCAATATACATGGTCGTTTTAATGTAAATTCTAAGATCCAAGAATAAGTAGGCTTAAGGAGGCTAAGTGATAAAATAAAAATGTATTCAGTGAGATTAAATATAAGACACAGCTTACATATATAGTAAAAATAAAATCACTGTAATATTTGTTATATGCTGCTAATAAAACTCTGGAAAAATATGCTTATTGTACACTTATTAACTATAGAAGCTTTGCTAGAGGTTTTTTGGAAATATAAATGCTGACTAGTGCGCATAAGAAAAAAAAGAGTACTGTCTCTTTTAAATAGATGTTGAGTGCAACAAAACTCAAACATGGGGAGAACATACAAACTTCATGCAGATGTTGTCTTTGGTCGGATTAGAACCTAGGACCCCCAGCACTACAAGGTACCAGTCCTAACCACTGAGCCACCATCCTTAGAGCTAAAACCTGTCTTTCTTCCCAATCCCTAACACTATACTTGGTTGATGCCTGGAGCCATGCAGTGGAAGGAGGGCACAACACATTCTTCTCCCAGCGCACACCCTAATGTTGGGGCTCCTGCCTGATGGTAGTCAGGTTTCCCATGATGGTGAGTGTTTGTGTGGGTGCATGGCAGGGTGCATAGAGTGCAATAGCTGGTGTATGGTATACATGTCGGTTACCAGGCCAGATGTAGCAGAATAAATGTCTTTATAGAAGTGCAAAATAGGAGTTGTAGTATATCCAATTATAGCAGACACAGTTCCACTGTATGCAGTGCAATTCTTTCCCAGATGTCTCAGGCATTCCATTGTGTGGATTTAGGCAAGGATGGGAGTTATGGCCCTTTCTCTTTTATTTCTTACTAAAGTCTCTTCCAACAGCGCAATAGTACTCATGCAATAATGGTAGTGTCCACTGCGGAATACAGGGTTTTTCAGGGTAAGTTCTCCAATTCTTTCCTTTTGTCTTTTTCCTCTCTCCTTCTGCAGATCATGCAGACTCTGTAGCTATTTGAGCCTAAGAGGAGGGAACACAAGTTATGGCTTCATCTCCCATTGAACTCCTGTCTAGACTCCTAAGGTTAGGCGTGAGGCCAGCCCATGCCTAGCCACTAGAGATGAGCGAATCATGCAAAATTTTATTTGCCGAACATTCACCAAACTTTTCCTAAGATTCGTATATTCGACGAATAGATTCGTTGAATTTGCGTACAAAATATACATAATTATATGGCTTTTAGCGAATATTTGCGCACTAATAACGAACGTTAAGGTAAAAAAATGACAGGCTTTGCTGGAGAGGAATGGTGGAGCAGGAGGAACGCTCTGAGTCTGACCCCTATGATTACTGTATCAGCAGTTGACAGCAGATCATCCGGCTAAGACTGAGATGAGCGTGCCATCCACTCCACTACCTCATCCACTTTCTCCTCCACTACAATTTTGCGCCTTGGTGGGTTAGCCTGGTGGAACAACAGCCAAGTATTGCGAATACTACTAGTAGATGTTCCGGCTACAGGTCCTTTGGCACTTCTGCCCTGTGCCACCTTCTCCTTTCTTTTTTTTTAGAGCTCGAGGTCTGGCTGGAACTGGACCTCTTTTGCTTATCTATTCCAGACATTTTTCAATTCACTCTGTGGCTCTCCAGCCGGTCTTTGTCCCTGTACCTCCCTGTCTTTCCCTATCTCTCCCTGCCTGATTAATTACTAGCCCTGAACTGGCCCTGCACTTGCCCTGCAGTATCCCTGATATGTGTAATATGGATTCCCAGAACAATTACATGCCAATTTTCACAAAACAGGTCTCAGTCTCTCAGAACTTCACACACCGTGCTTCTGCTCGTCTCAGCAGTTGCAGCAAAAGTGATGCGTCACTGGCTTACCGAGCCTGAGCCAATCAGAGCAAGCCCTGCCCAAAAGGTCAGGTGACCGCTTTCTTCCCGGGCTTTTGCGCACGATAAACGAACTAACAGTAAAAGTTCGCTAATGAATTGAATTTGTACGCAACAGCGTACAGAGTAACTTTTACATAGCAATAAGCGTAAAATTTATAGGACAACTACGTAGCGAATGCGTACAAAGCCGAAGCGAATCACCTAATATCCGGATTCACTTTGCAGCTGAAAATGTCCAAGATTCGATACGAATCAACGAATCGCTTCGCTCGTCTCTACTAGCCACCCTACAAAGGCTTACCCCAGCTGTGCCATGCAAACATGGCTGTGCTGGGTGCAATAGCATGACAAGACACTTCATAACATTACATAACCCTAACCCATTTGCAAAAACAACCTGCTCTAGTACTGCACTTTTTCTTTTATATGAATTGCCTGGATCATTTGAATGGCAGTCGTGATCATGAGTATCTGACCTGCATGGTACTATAGTCAGCCGGTATAGTACATGATAAAGATACACCAGCCCACTAACAGAAAAAGGAAAAACTTTTCTTTTGGACACCCTGTTCCTTTTTACATAAATGTATTGAAGGGCTCCTCACTGATATCATAATGGCCAATCTAAACTTTGCAGTACAATTTTTTGAGGGTATGGAGAGAGAGAGGAAATCCATCAATCTAACCAGTTTAAGACTAGGAAGTGTAAGGCCCACAGGTAAATATAATTATAAGAGCCCAGTGCGGAGTTGAAAATAAGATATTACATTTTCACCTGATAATTGGTTTTGATGCACAAGGGAAATGTCTGTAACTAGGCCAAGACAGCTAAATACTTAGGAAGTGTATGGAGGGGACTAAGGATGTTCGAAATTTGTCCTGAATATCCCAAAAAGAGAGAGAGAAAGAAGACAGTGAGAAGAACACAGCACTATTATGGAGACCAGTTAATATATGTGATGACTATTGTAGGCTAGGAAACGCTCCTCTTGATTTCTGTGAAAGAAATTTTGCAAATTAGCATGTCTAATACCTGTTGGCAATTTAGGCTTAGGTAAGCCGATTTGAATGTTTCCCAGAAACCCAGACGGACATTACATGGCCTACAATACTCCAGCCATAAGCAAACAGTAAAACATATGATGCAAAATAGATACAAATTGGTGTACCCTCTGGTCTGGGGTACTACACTCATTACTATGTATGGGGGCATTATAGATTAAGCTTTAGTCTCCGTTCACAGTAGTTGTGAAGAGGCTCATATTACAGTTTGTGGGGCAGAATGGGAAACTGGCTGGGATTGGGTAGAGTCAGAGGCACCGCAGGAGTTATTTTTCTTTGCATTCTTTTTTGGAAGCATGCACTATACCGTCCAATGCACCTTGGCTTATTAATTACTCTATGGAAAGCATCCTACTGAAAGTACAGTAGACAATAAAAAACAATCTTCAGATGCCAGGTCTGATGAACAGATTTAGAAAAATCTACTGATTTTTGGCAACAAAGTAATTAATGGATATTAATAAGAAGTCGTCAATCTGGGCAAAGTGCGATCATTCTTATTTTTTCAGTGTTGTACCACGATTTGCTTAGATGCAGGCAGAGCAGAGGATTATGGAGCAACATGGTGATATTTGCAGAGCATAAATGAAGTTGGTTGGAGAAGAGACTTTCTCATTCAAATTAGCTGAACTTTCCTTCACCTGTGACAAATATGCGACTTGCTGCTCTAGCCCGGTGTCTAAATAATCTGGCCAAGACAAAGTGGTTTATTAACCCCCAAAACTACTCCTACCCCCCCCCATCCCCAAATGGTATCTGGCATACCCCAAAAGCCCCTTGCATTGTTCAGATATTAGTCTGTTGGGTGAATTTATCATAGTGATATACTGGGGTGGAACAGGTGCATTTTAGAAGCAATTTTTATTTAATTGAATTGAATTACATTTTTTTACAATTTGATCGGCCAAAAATCATAGTCATAGTCAACAGTCATAGCATACTCCTGACCCAGGGCAAGAATCTTCATCAGGTTTTGCTTCTGTATACTAAGTACTTACCCCAACTGTAGAGAGGAGCTATTATTAAAAGGTGTAGTCTAAACCACCCCCCTCCCCCCCCCAAAAAAAAAAAAAAATGAAAGGAAAAAATCACTTAAACAACCTATTGAATTCTACTCTGTTCTAGTGCCAAGCTCTTGTTACCATTCCTTCCAGTGCCTGGCAGACCAATGTCCCATCTGTGGTCATGTAGACTGCTGCAGCTGTTCACTGGACTCAATGGTGTCATGTCCCGGAGAGTGGCACGTGATTGCAGAGGATCAGCAGACGCGTGCCGCTCAAGGATACATATCCGATAACTCCCTCCCCAGCTCTGTTATGTGTCAGACCATTCCTTCCCCAGCTTTGTTATGTTCCAGACTACTTCCTTCTCAGCTCTATTATATGCCAGAAAACTTCCTCCCCAGCTCTGTTATGTTCCAGACCACTTCCTCCCCAGCTCTGTTATGTTCCAGACTACTTCCTCCCAAGCTCTCTTATGTGTTGGGCCACTCCCTCCCTAGGTCTGTTGTGTGTCAGATCACTCCCTCCCCAGCTCTGTTGTGTGTCAGATCACTCCCTCCCCAGCTCTGTTGTGTGTCAGATCACTCCCTCCCCAGCTCTGTTATGTGTCAGATCACTCCCTCCCCAGCTCTGTTGTGTGTCAGATCACTTTCTCCCTAGCTCTGTTATGTGTCAGACCACTCCCTCCCCAGCTCTGTGTCAGACCACTCCCTCGCTCTGTGTCAGACACTCCTCCCAGCTCTGTGTCAGACCACTCCCTCCCCAGCTCTGTGTCAGACCACTCCCTCCCAGCTCTGTGTCAGACCACTCCTCCCAGCTCTGTGTCAGACCACCCTCCCCAGCTCTGTGTCAGACCACTCCCTCCCCAGCTCTGTGTCAGACCACTCCCTCCCCAGCTCTGTGTCAGACCACTCCCTCCCCAGCTCTCAGACACTCCCTCCCAGCTCTGTGTCAGACCTCCCAGCTTGTCAGACCACTCCCTCCCCAGCTCTGTGTCAGACCACTCCCTCCCAGCTCTGTGTCAGACCACTCCCTCCCCAGCTCTGTGTCAGACCACTCCCTCCCCAGCTCTGTGTCAGACCACTCCCCCAGCTCTGTGTCAGACCACTCCCTCCCCAGCTCTGTGTCAGAGACTCCCTCCCCAGCTCTGTGTCAGACCAACCACTCCCTCATCTGTGTCCCCAGACCACTCCCTCCCAGCTCTGTGTCAGACCACTCCCCCCGCTAACCACTCCCTCCCAGCGAACACTCCTCCAGCTCTGTGTCAGACCACTCCCTCCCCAGCTCTGTGTCAGACCACTCCTCCCAGCGTGAACCACTCCCTCCCGCCTGCTAGACCACTCTTCGCATCTGTGTCCAGCACCACACTCCCTTCTCGTCAGGACCAAGCTCTGCGTCAGACCACTCCCTTCTCCGAGGAACCAGACCTCTTCCTTTCCTTCCATCTTTCCAAGTAGTGTTCTAACACTCTTAACCAAACTTATCAAATGTGTGCCAATTAGGCAAGTGAAATGCTTTAGTCTTTTTCTACCCCTCTAATCCAATAATGTAGGTCTGCTCCTTGCTATGGAGAGGTAAACTAGAACAACAGATTTACTAATTTCCCTTCCACAAATATCCATAAAACCAACAACATAGTGTTCTGAGCGATATATTGCCCAATAAAATACTTTTTTTAATATCTACCCAGCGATTAACTTTAAGCAATAAGCGATGATACATTAGGCAGGATCTTAACAAGAAAATGAAAAAGTTTATTGATTGATGAACAGCAATGTGCTGTGCAGTCTCTGATTCCTTCCCATTCAATGTCATAAAGATACGAAATTTACAACGATAATATGTGAGCACCGTTAAAAGCTTTGCTTTCTATAATATGCATAAGGCTGTAGCAGCTGCATCCTGGCCCTAGTGCCCAAAGGCGTAGCTACCACGAAGAAGACACCAACATGCTAGATGGGGGTTCCTGTTACGGAATTTTGCATTAGAGCCCCCGAATTACACTTCTAATGGAAAAAAGTGTACCATCTGCACCCCCCCCTTTATTGTATGCAATTATCGCAGAGCAATTTGCTATAACTGCAATAGCCAAGCAAATTGAGCGAAGTGAATTAAAAATGAAAAGTGGAAGATCTCTGCTGTGGTTTAACAGAACGTGTGCGTTTTTTGCCTTGATGCACAATTTATCCAGGCGTAGGGGTAGGGAAGATGGGAACTGATTCTGGAGTCAGTCTCTAACACTGCGTATAAAGCTCGCGCTTACTGATCAGTCATTAGGCTTAGATGGGAACCGCTACAAATGAATTGTTTTTTTTTTAAAGGGGAATAATAGACAGCCGGCACTATCTCACACACCGCTGAGTGTATGGAGTTATTTTGCAGCTGCTGAATTCTAATTTGCTCGCTAGCAACATTTGTGACATTAGCATATTGGAGCATATGACATGACAATAGAGCTTACTCCATTATTTAGAGTGCGGCACCACGTATCTCTTTTAATACCAGAGCGTTCTGCGGGGTATTGTGCAGCAATATGTTCTAGGCGGGAGGAAGACGGAAAGGGCCTAAGGTCATAAAACGCGTGGAGAGGCGATGCATTTAAGCATTTATCAAAATCAAAAATGGGAGGAAAAAGTCAAATAAGAAAAACTAAATTTCTTCTTAATGTTGGATATTGTACATTTTTCTCCTGTAAAATATACTTTTGGGTAGCTGTTCAGTACTTTAAATGGAATGTGGTGTTTCAATTTTTTTTTTACTAAATAAATCTATATAAGGATATATTTTATTTTTTGATAGTATTTTTTCAATGTTTTTACATGCATGTGGAGGTGGCCATCTTTCCTGAGCTGTGAATGCAAAAGATATGCTTTACATCAGCCACATGCGGTGTTGGACTGAGGTGCCTAGAGCCCACCATCCTGGGGGCCCACTGTAAGTGTCCATTCACACGTCTGCAAATGTTTTGTGGTCCGCTAATTGCGGATCTGCAAAACATGGATACCAGGCATGTGCGTTCCGCATTTTGCGGACCGCACATGGCCGGACCTGTCATAGAAATGCCTTTTCTTGTCCATGGACAAGAATAGGACATGTCCGATTTTTGCGGGGCGGCGGAACGGAAGTGCTGTCTGCATCTTTTGCGGCCCTATTGAAAATGAATGGGTCTGCACCCATTCCGCAAAATTGTGGAATGGATGCGGACCCATTTTGTGGACGTGTGAATGGACCCTAAAGCTACTTGCATGTACTACCTGCCCACACTACCCAGATTCACCTGTTCCCCTTGTGGGCCAGTCCAAAGCTGGCCACCTGAACATAAGTGTCAATCACCAAAATGCTCATTGATGTCTTAGTGTTGTGGGCATGCTCTGCGAGCTGTGTATGGAGAGGGGAGAGGGAGCTGAACTGTCCTGATCACCTATTGTTATCTACCTACAGCTTTAGGGCCCCCTATACAAAATGCCTATTCTATCTTTTTTCGCGGAATAGATGCGGCCCCATTCACATGGTCATATGAACAGGCCCTTATAATACAGGTGTTATCTTATTGTAATCCTGCTTGTGATCTCTCTGCACAACAGGAATTGTCAGTTAATTATAAGGCTTAGTATGAAAACTGCAAGATTTCAAAATTTCTGTTAATACGCTGGAAAATTAGAAAAACTGGCAACATTTTAAAAAAATATATTTTTAAGATATAAAAAATTGATTCATTCTCTGACTACACACTCCCTTTAATAAGGGGCCGGAAAATTTTTGGGTGTTGTGATAAGTGTTGCTAATATGTCTCTGCTATGCCAAAGAAGTAACTAAGTGACCTTACTCCACAAAGGAGGCGACTGTGATGAAAATCTCTATCTGTGAGTCAATATTCCTCCTAAAAGGACAGGTGCATTCACATGACCATATTTTTGGTCTGTGTCAGATCCGCATTTTTTCGGATTGCACATCGACCCGGGGCGTAGCTATAGGGGGTGCAGAGGTAGCAGTCACTACCTGACCTAGGAGCCGGAGGGGGCCCAAAGACCCTTATGGTGCATAAGAAGACACCTGTATTTTAGAAAGTGCATAGTGGTCAAGTTACACCTCTGGCTGGAGGGAAGGGGTTAGGTCAAGAATTCGGCACGTGAGGTGGGGGGGTGGGGTCAGTGCTGTTTCAATTTTTACCTCAGGCAGCATGAAGGCTATAGCTAAGGCCCCATTAATTCTATGGGGCTGCAAAAGAGGCGGACAGCACATGGATGTCATATATGTGCTGTCCGCATTGGTGTGGCTGAGCCACAAATTATAGAACCTGTCCTATTCTTTATTTTTTGGGGGACAAGAATAGGCATTTTTTCAATGTGGTCTGTGAAAAGTGCATGATGCACATGGAGCACATCCTTATTTTGTGGATCCGCAAAATGGATACAGTTGTGTGAATGCCTCCTTATTAAAACATCTAGTAAAATAACCTAAAATCCCCGTTCTTCCTATGAGGACAATTGGTCATCTTCTACTGTAAAGTGTAAGATGGTAGAATTCACCAGTAGACCTTTGATTTTTGTAAAATGCTCCTCACAGTAAAATAAGATTTTGGACCTCTGCCTCTGAGCTTTCCTATGAATTGCAATAACTGACTTTCTAATAACTTGGTATAAGAGAACAGGGTAATGAAGTACTGAGGACTTTTTACTTTCAATATTGGGCTGAACCACTTTAAAAAGTTGAGTTATTTCAAAATTTTCACCATGCCATGCTGTAATAGCTTAATGCTATATTCCGGCGGAGGCCCATGGCTATCGGCAGTGGTCACGTGCTGTATATCTTTACATCCCACACAGTGAGCAGGACCAGAGCTATGAATGGCGGGGGAGGAATGGGTGGGTAATGGAAGATTTTTTTAAAAATGTTATTGCATTTACTGGCATGGGACAAATTTTGAAATAAATTGGATGACCCCCTTTAATCTTTTTATAACTGCCAATATATGCCATCAATGTCAGATAGGTGCTGGACCCACCTCTGGGACATGCCCTAGAACTGGCCCCCATAAGTGAAGTAGAACACATGGTGCAAGCTCAGCGACCCTCGAATTCACTGCTATGGGAGTTCTGAATATAGCCTCTTGGCTATTTTCAGAACTCCCATAGCAGTGATTGAAGAGAAATCTGTACATGCACAGTTTGCTCGCCTTCAATTCAGGGGCCCTATTCTTGAGATAGGTGCGGGTCCCACCTCTGGTACCCATTCCTATCTGACATTAAGATGTCTCCGTGTCTGAGATGGACAAACCTCTTTATTCTCTGCGTAGGAATCATGAACAGTCCTCGATTGGGCTGTTGAATGACAGCTTAGCTTCCGCTGTAACCCCAGGATCAGAGGAAGCTCCCATCCCAGCCAATTAACTGTTTAACTTCTGATGTCAATAGTGACAACGGCCTGATCATGATCCCCATTCCCCTTTAATTAGTTGACTCAGCATTCCAATGACATGCTAAGGTATTGGGTGCTGTACAGTTTTAGATGTGGGGACATCAGAGCTGTCTTGACACCTAGCGTGCTGTCAGAGAACACTGATAAAATGTGGAGAGCCAGAAAAAGAAAATAGTGAGTGGTGTCATTAAGTGGTGAAATCCCTTTATAAGATATTCATGATAGGATGCTCTACCAGGCAGGACCATACGCACTGTATCATTGAAACATATGTGACAAATCACAGAAGCAGATCACAGATTGGAATCATCAAGCATCAGGCCTTTGGTATATGTGAGTGTTCCATTTTCACCTCTGCGTACACCCACTAGTGGGTGCTATGTATGGTCTCTATGTAGGACCCTTCCACACCCTTTTTTCCCCCAAAAATGGGGGGAACATGCCAGTGCTTCTTATGAAGCGAATATTAATGAGCGCATCCATTATGGAAGTGCTCATTAGTACACAGACCAGTGACAGGGAGTGGTGAATATAGCCCTTCTAATGCTGTCTTTATTTACCACTCTCTGGTCTTCCGCCGATGCCAAACTGCACTGTGTCCTGACTGTGTACATCAGGTCGCAGTGCAACACTGCAGGATTTGTACTGGATCTCCTGAGTGGCGGCGCCATGTGGAGCAGAAGAGGTAAGTTCTTTTATTTATGTCTCATTTGAGGCCTCATGGGGATTGGGGGTCTAATCTGAGGTCTGATGAGGATTGGGCATCAGATGAAGATTGGGGGTCTGATCTGTGGTCTGAAGAACTTTGGGGGTCTGATGAGGATTAGGGTCTGATCTGAGGTCTGATGAGGATTGGGGTACTGATCTGAAGTCTGACGAAGATTGGAGGTCTGATCTGAGGTCTGATGAACATTGGCCATCTAATCTGAAGTCTGATAAAATTTGTGGTCTGATGAAGATTGGGGTTCTGATCTGAGGTCTGTTGAAGGTTGGGGTTCTGATCTGAGGTCTGTTGAAGATTGGGGGTCTGATGTGGGAGTCTGATGAAGATTTGGTGTCTGATCTGAGATCTGATGAAAAATATATATTTTTTCTATTTTCCTCCTTTAATACCTAGGTGCATCTTATAGAGCAAAACACATGGTTTAAAAAATTCTCATATCCCCAGACACTCTAGGAATAACGTTAGAACAGCGCCACCTGCTGTTTCTATTGAACATTCTTTCTGTGTCCACCTCAGCAGTTACAGTATTGCTGTCTTGCTTTCTTATGATTTGCTCAGCATTTCTTCTGATGCGCAGAAAAGATGCTGCAGCCTCGAAAGCAGCCGTCTCACATACCCGAAGAAGCATGACTGAGCATGTGCGTCCACCTCTGAGCATTTACTGAGGTGGAAAAAGAAAGGCTGGCCATTAGAAACTGCAGCTGGTGCAGGTGTAAATACAAAAATTATTAGAATAATGGGCTGGATTTTACTATAAATAATATTTTTCATGGGATAACCTTATGTTGCAAAATAATGGATTTGCAAAATATGGATCCCTTCCATGGGCAATTATGTATTTGTCTCGCCCCTATAAATAGGAAGGGGCTCTTCCCCTACTCAATATGGACCAGATCTACAATTTACGGAACGGCCAAACAGATCCCAAATAAACACAGATGTCTGCATGGCTCTATGTAAACGAATGTGTCAGTGTGCTATCCGCCAAAAATAAGGATGGCACACTGAAAAAAAAAATTCCTGTCGTGTGCATGAGCCCTGACGGAAAGGAAATTTGGAGGAAATACATAATGCATGAAGAATTGCTATGCATCTATGTATAAATAGCTGGCTTAGAACATAAACATCTCTGGTTAGTAAATGGCTATGCCATATTAATGCAAGGAAAAAAATGAGTATAAAAAAGGGCAAAAACTGAGTGGTCCAGCTCTAGCTGCCTCATGTGACTGTGGGAAGGTGGGGTGGCACATTAACTGCTGAGCCTCACAATTGAAGGCTGCTAAGTGCTGGCATAGGTCAAGAATTGTTTGAAATGTTGTAAATGGTTTCCCTGGGTAACAGCAAATCAGGTTCTCCAGCCTCCAGAGCTGCATCTCCAAACCCACAGCCAGGTACCAGCCTCAGAAGCAGAAGCAGCAGCAGCCACAGCAGCCAGTGTATGACTGCAAGGACAGAGAGCAATGTCTGGACTGCAGGGACCAGGGATAGCCTGCAGGTGCCTGTAAACTTCACCCCACCAGCACCACCATGAAGAAGCACTCAGCCAAGGTGGCCCCTGTCTCATCCTTCAGTGTCTCAGAGCTGCATGCAGCTATCATAGACGGTAATGGTCTCTTGGGTGGCATGGGGGGGAACTTCTCTGCTACTCAAGTTCATTGCACTTAGATGGGGGAATTCTCTGCTTGGAGGGAGATAGATGCTTGTGGATCCCTGGCTTGTTTTTTTGTTATTGTGTGATTGTTATTTTGTTGCTGTTGTGTGTGTTTGTTTTATTTTGTAGCAAGTATTTACAGTGTATCTAGATTGTAGATGATATGCTCGGATAGCTGGACTGATGTGGAGATGGTTTTGTCACCATTTATATCTTCAATGCTTTAACGTGTACTAAGTTGATGCAACTTACCTTGATGCCTCCAGTTGTGCATGTTGCAAACTTGGCACTGCTACACTAACACACTTGAGACACTGTTAATATCTGGATAGTTAAATAGACTTCTACTTCATAGGCAAAGCTTACTTTCTTCAGTAGTCAGGCAGGCAAAATAGAGGATGTTTTGTGCAGCAACTTTAGGATGCTAGGAGTTCTTGTCATAGGAAAGTATGTGTTTCTTTTATTTTGTTATGGAGCTCTAATATAATGTGCCTACTGATGTAGTAGTGCTGAGTTTGTCATTTGGTGCAACATGTTATTGCCTATAACCTACTGCATTATGTTAAGTCCCTAAAGAAACAAAGTCAAATGACAAATGTGACCTGCTCCCCCATCACCTTGAGACGGTACGCATCCTTGCCTTGCAGGTAGTTTATTCACCCTAAGTATTATAATCCTTCCAAGTGCTGCAGTCTCCTCTTCACCTTGAGACTCAAGATGAAACGGAACCAATTAGTACAGTTTGCAATGGTAATGATGAGTATCAGATCTGTTACTTAGAGGGACATTGTTTGTCTTTTTGTAATTTTTTTGTATTTTAGTGGTATCCACTTTTCCTTTTGCGCTAATCCTGCAGACTGTCAAAGCCGTGATGAGGAGTCTTCATTAGAATGTCCTTGTAACCCCTCGCTGTCCGTCGTGCACTGTTGGTGGGTCTGCGGTATGTGCTCTGTGAGGCGCTGATCCTGCTGCAGTCCCCCCCTCTCACAATATTCACGTCTTGTCTATGGTGACAACAACCTGACGTCAGCTCTTATGCTCAAAAGAGAGAGAGAGAGGGAGAAGAAATAGCGACGGCTAAACTGTGACAGTAATAATCTGCGGCTGTCCAGATAACCTTGTCCATGCTTGAAATAATGTGCATGTCGTATGCGGTATTTCTGCCGCATGGTACTTTACGACAGGGCGACTGTCGCGCCGGATGCTCCAGATGATGTCTCTTGTTTGATTGCCATGAAATATTATGGGATGGGAGGGCACAGAGTAAAGGGTTAGGACAGAAGTTCAGGGCATAAGGGTGAAGAACGCAGATGCACTGTGGCAAATATTGGGCATCGGTTAGTTCTGTGTTGTCGCAAGTGGTTTGCAATCTGCATACTGATCAGTACCTACTTTATACGGATGGGTGCTTAAGTAGGTGCTTTTATATTTAGCGCAGACCCTTGAGTCATTGAATGTTGAATTCATTCATGATAGATTGGGTGCAAATACTCTTAATTTTATGCATAAGTCCTTGAGTTGTCCTCTTCTAATAAATTGGTGAAAATGTTTCTTGCCACTGGTTTTTAGAGTCCTCCGTGGCAAAACTGACTAGCGACGCAGTGATACAGGAATATATCTATGCTGTCATGCCAGTGTGATCTTGAATATGGCACACTCAGCACATGGAGCTACTACTTTCCTATATTATGGTTCCCTGTGTGCCCCCGTTATTGACTAGAAGTAATGCTTCTAGGGGTGAACACCTCCATGATGCACTATCCATTGGAGTATGCCTTTTTTTTGGAAACCCCTGTGCACCTCTGTTTAATATCCATCATACAGAGGTACATTTTGGGCCTGTGTCTAAGGGCACCTTATTAGGGACCCATACAATACCGATCTCTATGGGAACTGTAATGATGGTCCTATTAGTAGTCCCAAAAGCAAATATAACAAAAGAAAGCCACACAATATGAATACACTCATTCTAGGGAAAAAAAAAGAGACAAGACACGAGATAACGTCTTCTTTATAGGTGACATTACCTTTGACAGGGTGACCGACAATTGTTTTGAAGACCACTCATGGACCTTTTGATTCTACAAGGTTGGCAACAATAAGCAGAACCCTGTTTGCCTCATGTACTTACAGTACCTGTTGGAGGAGATGCTGGAAATGGATTCTTCTAGTGTCTTATCATGTTCGGCAACACCCTCTACAACATCACACCTTCCATAATCTGGACATGAATTTCAATTTGCTCTTTCAGTTCGGGCACTGTCTGAGAATCAGTTTCATAAACCTAGACTTCGGGTAGCTCCCATCATACACCCTTAGGTCTGGTCACCCTTCGCCTTTCAGCTGCCTGAGGCGAAAATTGAAACGGCGTCCAACCCTACAGTTTAAGGCATACAGTTGAATATAGAGAGATATTCCCACAGCCCTGCCACTGCCCCCACTTGTCTCTAGGTCTTGCCGCCTGAGGCAATTGCCTTACCCGACCTCATTGGTGGTGCACCCCTGCCCTTTGCTCACCGTACCTTCTTCTGTGAATGCTGCATGAACTCAGCACAGGGACCTCTGTGGCATATGGTTGAAAGCAGTGGCGTACATAGAGAGATAAGGGCCCCATAGCAAGAATCAAACCAGGCCCCCACACAGGACAGAAGGTTTCTGCCTAAACCCCTTTCAATGACCCTTGGGCCATTTTTTCCACTGCCTCATTTGCTAAAAGTTGTTTCTTTACAGGGTAGAGTCCTGACCAGGTTTTCACCCCCAGTAGAAGTGGGGATGATCCCAACTGGGCCCTCTCTTGCCCTGGGCCCCATAGAAGTCACATGGTCTGCCGCCATGGTAGTTACACCCCTGGTTGAAAGTACCAAATCTCACACACATCAATTAACTACTCACTACTGCCCCCTTTGCAGACAGTCCATCTGGAGCATTACCATCCCCTGCTAAGAAATGGAAACAGCAATGTGAATTATTCTTGATATACAAGTAGACGGCCTTTGGGCTGTATTTACTTTGCATTAAAAGATGAATAATGCTCATTAATGGCAGTAATAACGATACATAGTATCACATTTTAATATTATGGTTCAGTATTCAGTTGTTGGAATGTAAAAACTCTTAGATTGCTATAATTGCAGGAGACCATAGCCCACTCCTGCCTGGGGGATATCATGAGCACCGTTCATGGCTCGCTGTGCCACTAGCAGCGGTGACTGGCTCATTTCAATTTCAAAGGCTTGCCTAATAAAAGGATAACCGGAATCCTAATATAACCTGTAATATTATATTGGTTGCATTTAAATATGTGGAGCATAAGGAGTTGCATTGCTTGGACAGGATGCCTGTAGTGCACATCTCATGTAGAGGAAACGGTCTCATCCAGACCCTGGAGTCTAAGGGGGCCCTATGGCTCATGGTAGATGGGGGCCCCTGTTACAGATTTTGTGTTGGACCCAATTGCTACACTGCACCAAACCTAGTACGGTTCATGAAAATGAATGATCCATGCAGGTTTTAACTACACATGTGGACAGCATAGCTAGTTACTAGTTTGGTCTTCTCCTATAGACAGTTTATTGCAGGGGTTGGCAACCTTGAGCACTCCAGCTGTTGTAAAACTACAATGTGCCAATATTCAAAAAGGGTCCAAAAACAGAGCCCGGGAACTATAGGCCGGTAAGTTTAACATCTGTCGTGGGTAAACTGTTTGAGGGTTTTCTAAGAGATGCTATCTTGGAGTACCTCAATGAAAATAAGCAAATTACTCCATATCAGCATGGCTTCATGAGGGATCGGTCATGTCAAACCAATTTAATCAGTTTCTATGAGGAGGTAAGTTCTAGACTAGACCGCAGCGAATCAATGGATGTCGTATATCTGGACTTCTCCAAAGCATTTGACACTGTACCACATAAAAGGTTAGTATATAAGATGAGAATGCTTGGCCTGGGAGAAAATGTCTGTATGTGGGTAAGTAACTGGCTCAGTGATAGAAAACAGAGGGTGGTTATTAATGGTACATACACAGATTGGGTCACTGTCACTAGTGGGGTACCACAGGGGTCAGTATTGGGCCCTATTCTCTTCAATATATTTATTAATGATCTTGTAGAAGGCTTGCACAGTAAAATATCAATTTTTGCAGATGACACTAAACTGTGTAAAGTAATTAACACAGAAGAGGACAGTACACTGCTACAGATGGATCTGGATAGACTGGAGGCTTGGGCAGAGAAGTGGCAGATGAGGTTTAACACTGACAAATGTAAAGTTATGCATATGGGAAGGAATAATGCAAGTCACCAGTACATACTAAATGGTAAATATTGGGTAACTCTGACATAGAAAAGGACCTAGGAATTTTAGTGAACAGAAATCTAAGCTGCAGAAACCAGTGTCAGACAGCTGCTGCCAAGGCCAATAAGATAATGGGCTGCATCAAAAGAGGCATAGATGCCCGTGATGAGAACATAGTCCTGCCACTTTACAAATCACTAGTCAGACCACACATGGAGTACTGTGTACAGTTCTGGGCTCCTGTGAACAAGGCAGACATAGCAGAGCTGGAGAGGGTTCAGAGGAGGGCAACTAAAGTAATAACTGGAATGGGTGGACTACAGTACCCAGAAAGATTATCAAAATTAGGCTTATTCACTTTAGAAAAAAGACGACTGAGGGGAGATCTAATAACTATGTATAAATATATCAGAGGTCAGAACAGAGATCTCTCCCACGATCTATTATCCCCAGGACTGTGACTGTGACGAGGGGCCATCCTCTGCGTCTGGAGGAAAGAAGGTTTGTACACAAACATAGAAGAGGATTCTTTACGGTAAGAGCAGTGAGACTATGGAACTCTCTGCCTGAGGAGGTGGTGATGGTAAGTTCACTAAAAGAGTTCAAGAGGGGCCTGGATGTATTTTTGGAGGGTAATAATATTATAGGTTATAGTTACTAGAGATGGGTCGTTGATCCAGGGAGTAATTCTGATTGCCTGATTGGAGTCGGGAAGGTATTTTTTTTCCCTAAAGTGGGGAAAACTGGCTTCTACCTCACAGGGTTTTTTTGCCTTCCTCTGGATCAACTTGTAGGAAAACAGGCCGAACTGGATGGACAGATGTCTTTTTTCGGCCTTATAAACTATGTTACTATGTTACTATGTTACAACTCCTAGGATGCATATTTCCTGTGCTCTTCTCAGAACTCTCACAGAAATGAATGGAGCATGTTGGGAATTGTAGTTTTACAAGAGCTGATATGCCCAAGGTTGCTGATCCCTGGTCTGTTGGGTGTAACCTATTTGGGTCACCCTGTCTTCAGATCCTAGCACCTTTCCTTCCTTGTATTAGTGTTTATCCCTGGTTCTGCCGCTGTCTTCCTGCCGTCATGTGACAGTTTCTGGAACTTTGTAGCATTTGCAGGAAAGTTTAAGGCTTTCTTCAAAACTGTTAGTGGTTGTTCAGTTTAAAAGGGTTGGCCCCCATTTGGGAGGTTTTTTGGCAGACCCCCTTCCCCTCTCCTGGTCAGACCTGTAAAGGAAAGCATACTTGCCTTCTCCCCACCGCTGGGTCCCTACTCCTTCATGCCGCTGTTTCAATGCTGTCAACATCCGCTTTGACGCAGCTGCTGCCAATGACTTACCTCAGAGGTGACCTGACCCTTTGCGTCATGTCAGTTGGTCAAGTGAAACAAGTGAGGGAATGTCGCTGCTAAGGCTAGTCATTTTCTGCAGTGGCGTCAAAGCAGATAGCCTGAGGAGGACAGTCAAGGCTGTGGAGCTGAGGTGCTGGGACCCAGCAGTGGGTAGCAGGTAAATAGGGGTGGTCTGCCAAAACTCACCCCCAAAAGGTTGCCCTTTAAAAAAAAAAAAATGTACATACCCTATTAAAAAATTCAGAGTTAATGGAGGTCCTTGTTCAGTAGCCTCCTCTCTTGGAGTGTAGGGTGGTTACAAGGAGCATCTCTCTCTCTCTCTCTCTCTCTCTCTCTCTCAGGAGGACTTATCCTGTCCTGTAGTACACAGAAAACCCACTGATTTGAATAGATACTGTGTAATGCTTAGTTTTTCCTGTGGTGGCGCTGCAGGGAAAGTGAACACAGTTACTGACTGGTTTGCTGGACAATGAAACTGTGGTAACTGCTCGTGCTTGTTGGCACATCAAACCATCTGGGTCTCTCTGGAGACGGTTGGCTGTGTGTGTTACCACTGCTCCTAACACCTCCTAACAGCCAGGTACTAGGTGTGTTACATATTGCTTTTCTCAGTCCAATGATTCACCCAAGTCGGTCAACTGTGCAAAATGTCTTTGACTGCTTCGTAGAGGCATGTCTAGCAGTCAGCAATCTCTCACCAAGAGGTACACTACCCAAAAGTAGCCTCTAACAGCCTTTCTATAGGGCAGTGGGGGGAAAGCATTTTGCAAGACCCAGTGTCAAATCAAGACCACTCCTGTAATCATTTACATATCTGCCTGAGACATAACTGCATGTTGAGTTTTCAGTTTCTATCTGGGTGTCTTCCTTTTTTTAATGAGTGTATTTTATTCTTATACGTTGTGTCCATTCTTGTGGTCTACCCTTCACCCTTGCATAACCTGACCTGTTGTAGAAGTCAAATATGTCTTTCTGCCTATCCCTCAAAAGAGGGGGTCATGGGGTAATCTGATTTGAAGGGTTACTAACTTTTCAAAAATATTTTAATATGTTATACAGCCATAGGAAAAGTTTAGATCAGTGTGGGTCTAAATGCGGAGACCAGACCGGACTGGGAACTTAAAGTGGCCCTGAAAAAAATACTAAAAGTGGCCCCGCTTTTTAGTGGGGTCCAAATTGCAGGACCAGCAATACCATATTGTGGCACATTATACCACCCCAACAGAGCCAAATACCAATCCATCACAAAACACTGCCATCAGCACAAAGTACATCCCCAAAAACTTCAATTGGCCGGCCGTGAAAAGGGCACAGGTGGCCTCCTGGGCATCAGCCCATGGCAACTTTCCCTGTAAGGTCTATGGCCAATCCGCCCCTGGCTGAGACCCCCACTAATAGGTAGAAAGAGGAGAGAGAAGCACATATATCTCACTCTCTCTCTCTTTGCTGTAGGAGACGGGTTCAGTAGAAGTCTATTGGCCTGTCTTGATTCTACCCTCTGCAGGAAAGAGAGAGAGAGAGAGCATGATATGATTGTGCCTCTCTCCCTTTGTTCTAGAGATCAGTGGGGGTTTTAGCACTTAGAGTCCCTCACCAATCTAAACTTTGGATATAGCTCTATGGCATATCAAAAGTTTTTTTTTGAAAAGTAAGTGACTCTTTAAGTGTATTTAGAACAATTCCAGTCCTACCTTTAGCATGAAGGAAAGGTTATCTCTTGTATATTCATGCATATTGTGCCTATAACTCATATCTCTGATGGCCAGCAGGTGGTAATAACCACTCGTTCTGACCCTGAAGGCACCCAGCAGCAACTTTGAAAGCAATGAAGAAACGTAGAGGTCGTTGAGTGCCTGAACGTGAAAGCTGAATTCAAATGAGCAGTAACCTGCTTAGAAATGAATGTGAACATTTGCATGTGTGTCAATCACAACTCAATAAAGCTCCAATAAAGATACGTTAAACCCAAAAGCTACATAAAACTGTATATACCACAAAGCAGTGCATAAGCATAATATATCCTAAATTCAAACCTGTATATGAAGATAGTGCTTTGTAGTCAGGTAGGGATACATTAAATTCCATTTGACCTACAACACTATTCCATTCACCTAAATGGGGAAAAAGTTTAGTTTCCAGCACAGTAAGCGGCTCAGAGTATTGCTGAGCAGGAAACATAAGTGAAGGTAACGCAAGTTTAAACTAGAGCTGATTTCCCTTAATTTTCCATAGCAAAATTTTAAATGGGGCCCCTTTCTACTATGACCACTTTCAGCAAAATGTCCAGAAAAACTTATGATGAGGTCCTCATAATGTACAGTGCTAAGACACACATTGATGTCATAGTACAGAGATAATGCACACATTGATGACATAGTACAAAGATAATGCACATGGTCATATCATAGTGCAGGGATAATGCACATAGTGATGTCACAGTACAGTCGTAATGTACATAACGGTCACAATACAGCTATAATGCACATGATGATGTCACAGTACAGTTGTAATGTACATAGCGATGACACAATACAAAGGTAATGCACATAGTGATGTCACAATATAGGGATAATGCACATAGCGATTACAGAGTACAGAGATAATGCACACAGTGATGTCATAGTACAGGAATAATACACATAGTGAAGTCACAGTACAGTGGTAATGTACACAGTGATGTGATAGTGGCATAATGTGCACAGTGACGTCACAGTATAGGGATAGTGCACCCATTCATGTTACAATATTAGTATAATACACACGGTGATGTCCCCATACATAGATAATAAAGACACTGATGTCACAGGGCAGGGATCAACTACTCAGTGATGTTCCAATATAAGGACAGTGCACACATTCATGTTACAATATTGGTATAATACACAGTGATGTCACTGTGCAGAGGTAAAGGCACCCCTTAGTTATTGGGCCCCATAGAAGCTTCCATGCATGCTACCCTGATAGTTACATCCCTTTAACACAATTCTGTATTCTGGAAAATTGTGTCACATTCATGCTGGATTATTGTAATTTTCTGTTTAAAGTATGAGATCTTAGAATTATCATTGTCCCGCCAAGAACAGGCTCAATGTCATTCTGATATATGTCCTGTGAAATTAGTTAATACATTTGGAAGCTCTCACAATTGACTTTTTCATAGTCTTTATATACAATGTAGATATTTGTAATAGTCTATTTTGCTATATGATACGTTATAACTAAGGATGAGCGAACTTTTGAAAAGTTCGGTTCAGTTCGCTTCGGCGAACTTTCTTGAATTTCGGATTCGTACGAACCGAACCTAAAACGAACCTTGCTATAACGGCTGAATAATTGCTTCTACAATAATGGGAGTCAGATAGGGTATAGTTTCGTTTACTTGCAGTTGCTATTAAAATGAAAAAAGTGGAAAAAAACCAAGTGACTTCAACTTGGAGAATTTACACTAATGCGTACGCTAATGCGAACATTCCCGCACAAATAACGAACATACAGTGTAATGTTGTCAAAGGTGCGCTACTTAACAGAATATGTACGCATTAGCGTATGCATACACTGCGTCTGCGAACATTCCTACTCAAGTAACGAACATACAGTGTAGCGTTGTCAATTGTACGCTACTTAACTGAATTTGAACGCATTAGCGTACATTCTCAATAAATATGCGTATATTTTGCGTCACCGTTATTTTAACCAGATTCGTTACGAACTTTCTCAAAATTCGGTTCGGTGACGAACCGAACTTTTGGGAAAGTTCGTAACGAATCTGGTTCGTTACGGTTCGGTTCGCTCATCCCTAGTTATAACCTAGTCTTGTGTGTGTATTGACTGTTGATGTGGATATTCATTATTTTGGATAAGATCAATACTAATTACTCTGAGACGTCAAGCATAGGATAGCTCCTGACATGAGTGTTTCTACAGTATACTGTATATTATTTTGCACTCATTTGCTAAAGAGATAGGGGTCATATCTAAATATAATAACTAGAGATGAGCAAATTAAAAAAAAAATGTTTAATTCTAACAAATCCATCAACAAATATAGAGTACAAATAAATTCGACCTGAATCGAAAGTGCTTGAGTTGCCCTGAAAAGTTGTGAGGCTGTGAAGTCTCCTTTGACGGTATCCAATTCCTTTCAAGACACCATTAGAAGTGTCAAAGTGACAGCCATATATGGTACATCTCTATGGGTAAACGGATGGTAGCTGGTGGTAACAAACAGCCTGTTTCAAAAAACACACTGCACTTTTGGATTAAATTTTTAAAATTGAGCATGACTCACAAACGACCTCTTTTTGGTGGCAGATGCTTTCTTCTGACTGGTAAAATGCATTTAAAATTAAAATGATTTTTAATTTGTTAAACGTCTGTAAAATGATGTCTTCTGATCTGTAAAATTTTGAGAAATTTGTCAAAATCAGATTGTAAAAGATTCAGATTCTGCTGGAATCTGCAGTTTTTGAGAAATTTGAGATGGATTCGATTTGCTTTGCTGATCTCTAATAGTAACGCTTCTTTGAGACAAGCACCCAAAATTCAACGTATAAAATGGTCGTCTACGGAGGTTGTCCTTTTAGAGAAGATGACCTGTATGCATCACAGAATCCATCGGAGAAAATCTGGTCGAGTTTAACATGGTTAATTTTTAAATACTGTATCTTGGATATGGTAATATAAAATAGAGTAACCATGCTAACTAGCTGTGTTGGAGCTAAACAAGCACCGACGGATCGAAAGACAGATTACTTCCACATGCTTGATTAAATTGCCCGCAGGTAAATGACTTGATCTCACCATGAACAGAAAACATTGCCCCCAAAAGCATGTTCCATTAAGGACCTACCAAGGCTGATCTCCTGTATGGTCTGCTCAACCATCCTGCGTACACAGGAAAATTTTGATCCGTCGTAAATCTAAGGTCCTGGTAGTGTTGGAGTAAGCTCCAAGGTTTGTAGGAGTGTCGCCTGACTGGCAGTATTTCTCCCTTCCCAAAGTTTGCGCTCTCAGTGACATCGGCTGATGCTACAGGAGCTTGCAAGGATCAAAATCCAATGCATTTCTGAAAATTATGTTTTCCTTCATCAGGGTACTTGGATATGTTGTCTTCCACAATGATATTTCTTCCATTCTACCAGAAAGTATCACACTTAGTTATATTTGGCACAAATTCCGCTTTAATGGATTTGTGCATCCTGTTTTAGGTCTACAAAAAGACATCAGTAGATTTCTTCTGTTGAAAAACTATGCACAGTTTTGTCACATTCTGGCAATAGATATACTGTAATAAAGGACATTCCCCTGCTCATGACATCCTTCCGTTAGAAAAAGATAAGTTGTAGAGATGGTGCTGAGTTCTCCAAAGTTCTAGTCTTCTTTATAGCTGCTCTCTTAAGAGTTAGGCTATGTCATTTTATACATATCCCCAATATGGTACTGTATGGAAGTGACTGAGTTAACCAACTCTGGCAAAGCCCCTAGGGAAACTAAGGTGTCAACTGTTAGCTACACCCATAGCTCAGTCTAGTCTAGGAGAGTCTAGTGTTAGCAGGGAGGGAGAGAGGAGACAAAGTCCATGTGCTCCACTCCTCAGTACTAGGCCTTCAGCTACAGAGACTAACCATCTCTGCATGATCTACCAAGAGGGAACCATATTTACATTGAAATACTCCTGGAAGCAGAGAGAGAGTGGAAGAAAATTCCGGAATCTGTAACGGCTGAGAAAATTGAGTCAGTAAGGTAGACAATAGAGTTGCGCGAACGTGCTCGTAACGAGCACTGTACCGCTCGGCTCCCCAGCGCTCGCATGGGCGCAGGCAGCCGCTTCCGTCCTCCTCACCCGACGGAAGCGGCTGCCTGCGCCCATGCGAGCGCAGGGGAGCCGAGCGGTACAGTGCTTGTTACTAGCACGTTTGCTCATCTCTAGTAGACAACTATCAAAAGCTATAGACATTACTGCTGTGAGTGGAATACCGCTAAGACACCATCCACACTTACATACAACCTGTTCAGTCGTCTCCCTAAATCTGTACGCTGCAGTAGCGTATTAAAGCCATCTTACCAAAAGTGTTATTGTCAGTCTCAGATCCTGCAGAGGAAGAGTGAAGGAATACATTGAATCTAAACCTAGCCCATACAAAACCATCTAGGGGAAGATTTGCACCGTACATTGTTGGAACCATGTTCTGAGACTGTTGGAAGTACTATAACCCTCATTTTGCACCACAGTAAAGGGTGACATTTTTCTGATAAATCTGGCCTACTCACTTATTCCTACACCATAAGCCGGCCATTGCACACCTCTACTCACCCTGCCTTGCACCTATACAACCCTTAACACCAAGGGCACCTCAAACTACCATCAGACAGGTGCTCTAACACTGGAGAGTACCCGAGGGAAGAAAGGGTATGCCCACCTTTCACTGCACTGGGCCTAGAGAGCAACGGTGTGAGGATTGCCACTGTGATAAGACTTTCTACAGCCAAAGCCACTATCACTTCCATCCTCCGTTTTAGCTCCTCACAGGCTTCCTTCACAATCCATTGTTGGCATGGTGTTTACTGCTTAATTTGCCATCCAACATCACTCGGAGCTTCTCCCAGTAACAACAGCTGATCATGTATGCAAGAGAGAAGTCCTACCCACTGGTACCTCTGCTATTAACAGAGGCGTAACTACCATGGTGGCAGACCATGCGACTGCTATGGGGCTCAGTTGGGATCATCTCCTCTTCTACTGGAGGTGAAAACTTGGTCAAGTTTTAGCTAACGAGGCAGTGGAATAAAAAAAAAAGGTCATTAAAGGGGTTTAGCCAGAAACCCTTCTGTCCTGTGGGGGGAGGGGGTGGCTGGTTTGATCCTTGCCTTTTTTTCTCTATGTACGCCACTGGCTATTGACATATAATTGGTGGACTCTTCTTCACCAAGAGGGTTGTCTTAAGAGACAGCTACTGTAGTGTATTCTCATTAGGATTCTAATGTGATATATGCCGCCAGTATGGAAGGGTTGAAGAAAGCTCCGTCTAGTATTCTCCATATTCTGCAATAACCATATAGTAATTTAGCTTTGTTCAATCGTGATATTATTGTTATAAATCTCATCTCCATGCGGTACTGCAGTCTTATAAAAATCATCCCAAGTGTCTAGAAACTGCATTTTCAATTCAGAGATTAGACAGTACACGTCCGATTCTCTTCCCCGTCAAGACGCAGACTTCAGATTTACTGTTTCAAGATCTGCGAATGACATTCCCGAAGGCTTTCTAGCTTTGTGAGTATCAAAGAATGTAGATGGATTACTGCACCGTATGCATCCTCCAGACTCTTCAATTTTTTTGTTGGTGCCATGGGGGACTTCCTAAGAGCTCTAGAGTATTTTTGCATTCCGTAGCCGGTAAGCCAGATAAGATTGGATAGTAACTCATTTTGAATTAAGCAAGACGTTCAATGACTTGAGTGATTGAGCATCAACGCTGATGATGCAAGACGTGGAAAAAAAAAACCAAAAAAACCCAATTTGCAATCCTGCGTTTATAATGATAACGCCTGGTATCATGCATTTTTCATAAGCTGAATTGCTTCCAGTACTTAGCAACTGTCATGCATTTTGTGCGATTTTCAAAAGTGTGTTAGATCACAAAAGACTCGAATTTGATGGTATTTATCGGCCATTTAGTCTCGAGGTTTAACATTCGCCTTCAAGGTCAAATTTGGCTGTCGAGAGAAAATAAATTCATTTATTTCATCGGAGCAATGGCTGAGTGAACCCATTCTATTAGATTTGATGAGAATATAGCTGAACACATTAAACGAGCTTAATAGCGAAAATATGACATTATTCAGATGTGTCAGATGAAAATGTTTTTGACATTAAGATCTTTTGTGCATGAGATGAATGATATTGTATCACTTTTGTGTTAGCTGCTTCTACTGTTAGTTTAACACTTTCTTCAAGTCTTCCCTTTACAACAAGATCTGTCCCTTTCTCCGGCAGCTCTGTTCTCTCTAACATAACCCCGGAAACAAACAGGGTCATTGCCTCCTGCAAGATCAGCACAATCCCTCCTCTGCTTCTGTGATCTTCTGTGATCATTCGAGAAGTTGTCCCTCTAACTGGCAGCTCTGTTCCCTCCAACATAACCCCAGAAGCAAACAGGTAACTGCCTCCTTCAATATTGGCACAACCCCCCCATCAACCCCCCCCCCGGTGCCATGATCATTCCAGAAGCTGTCTTTCTAACCAGCGGCTCTGTTATTTCTAACAATACCACAGACGCGAACAGGTCACTGCCTCCTGCAAGATCAGCACAATCCCCACTCTGCTGTTGTAATCATCCCAGTAGCTGATTGGCTAATGTCTGTTCTGTGACTATCCAGATCATCATGTTCGCCTCGGAATAAGCAACATTTTACCCACTCGACAAATCATAGGAGCAGGTAGCACACTGCCTCTGGGTCCAGACAGCCGCATGCTGTTATGATAACTCTGACAATAGGAGTTGTCCCATCTAAGCACCGACCCTAGGTGGCTGGGCTTATGGAAACAGCCCAGTGGATCGATGCTCCACTGTTTCCATAACTCATATTGCCGTGAATGTGAGCTACACAAACAGCAAAGCGGAACAAGCTACACTGCTTCTGTAGTTCTTTAGATAGAAGCCAGCCAAACTTTGTTAATGACTCCTCTATTTGGAGCTGGCAGTCAGGATTCTGGCAGTGGCTTAGGGTACATTCACATACTGTATGGGTTTTGAACTCTGGTAGTCTGTTCCTTTGGCATTGCAACCTGGGATTAAAATTGATTTTAATATAGATTTTATGTAATGGACATGACTGCAACGGGACTGGGAAGGGAGTAGGATAGAGGAAAGAAGTGGTGGTAATGGCAATGATGGTGGAAGTTGCACTCAAGGTTGAAGTCCTCACTCTGGCATTTTTTTTGGCACAGTGAACAGATTGTGCACCCTGGTTCTATCGAGGCACAGTCTGGTTTTGGGGAGCCTTCTGCCTTGTGATGTCTAGGGTGTCCTTGATGTTGGTGGGTTTTGGAATGCAGGGCTGGAGTCCCTCGAGAAGAAATGCACAAACCAATACGATGCTGTGGTGATGCAGGTATTGGTACATGCAACGAGGAAATGTGATTGATTCACCAGACATAGTCTTTATCATGCATGGACCAGCAGATCTTATATATGATGCATTTTCCACAGTTCTCACGGTTCTATAGGCTTCAAAGTTGGTAGACATTCTTCCAAAACTATACTTTTCTCTTTCTGATACCAAACTGTAGGGTGTAGTTTTTCTCAGCAGATGACCAGTCTGTCCTCAACATATGCCAGAGTTGCTGTTTTCTCAGGCAAAGTGCTATGGAGTCTAGAATCTGGCTGCAGGTTATCTCCACATGTACCTTTTCTCTAAAAGGTTGATACACTCCAGTGTAGTCTCAATTGTCTCCTCAGAGGCTGGTTTATGTCTCTGTCTCTCAAGCTGGCTGGTTCTGTGGGCTGTTTTCACGCTTTTTGCTATGAAACCTCTAAATAAAGTCTGGTCCATCCATTTAACTTCTGAAGTCACCTAATTGGTTGAATAAGGTTACCTTTATGTGCAAAATGTCACATGACCTGTCACGGGGTGTGTGTATAAATATACCTGTTCTGAAGGACCCCCCCAAATCTGCAGGTCTACTGAGCAAGCAACAGAAAAACCAATCAGCTCTCCAAACAGGCCAGAGGCAAGGTTATAGAGAAATATAGATTGGGGCTTGCTTATAAAAAGATTTTCCCAAACTTTGAGCATCCCATGGATCACTATTGAACTCATTATAGCCAAATGGAAAGAATATGGCAGAACTATAACGCTGACAAGAGAAGGCCTTCCATCAAAACTCACAGACCAGGCAAGAGGGACATTAATCAGAGACTAATCCAAGACGCCTCTTAAAATACTAAGAGTTTCAAAGATCCATAGTAGAGATGGAAATATCAGTCCATAGGTCCATCATAAGCAGTACACGCCACAAGGTGGGACTTTATGGAAGAATGGCCAACATGAAAAACATGTTTAGAGTTCGACAACAACATGTGGCTGACTCCTTAAACAAAAGGAAGAAGGTTCCCTGGTAAGATGAGACTGAAGTTTGACTTTTTGGCCATCATGGGAAACACTGTGTGTGGTGTAAACCCAACACCCCAAGAACACCATTCCCACAGTGAAGCATAGTGGTGGCAGCATCATACTGTGGGGATGCTTTTCGCTGGCATGGGTGGGACAACTGGTCAGGACTGAATGACAGGGCAACTCTTGAGGGAAACCAGTTTCAGTCTGCAACAGATTTGGGACCGTGATCCAGTGATACTCCTAAAGTTCTGTTGGAGTGGTTTAAGGGGAAACATCTAAATGTCTTGAAAGAGTCTAGTCCAAACCCAGACATCAATCCAATTGAGAATCTGTGGTATGACGTGAAGACTTCTGTACACCAAGGCAACGTGATGGGGTTGGAACAATTTTGCTTGAAAAAATGGGCAAAGATCCCAATTTCTACATCTGCTAAGCTAACAAAGAAATACTCCAAGAGTCTGCATCTGTTATTGTAGCAAAGTATGGCTCCACACAGTTGACTTTTAGGGGGTGAACAACAGTTTTCAAGTTTTCTGTTGTTATCATTTATATCAGAGTAAAAATATTTTTCTCCTTCACTGTGGTAGGGTATGTTGTGTAAATCAAATGGTACAACCCCCCCCCCAAAAAAAAAAAACAAACAAACAAAATAAACCATTGAAATTTCAGGTTGTACTGTAACAAAACAGGAGAAACCTTGAGGGAGATGAATAGTTTGGCAAGGCACTAAATAATTCTGCAGACTTCAGAGTTGAAATCTCTTATCTTAGTTGGTTAAAAGTGATGGACATGTGTTAGTGATGACATAGACAGACTACTACTCTTTCTATTCTTGCCGTTACATGACTAGACATGAAGTTTTTTCTATGAAGTAGAATTTCACTATAATCTGCAAATTGTTGTGAGTAACCATCACTTTTCTTTTATGTTTTGGCAACAAAAGAATATATTAAAAGACGGGACTCCGCTCAGCTGCATGGTATGCCAAAGAGAGTGACTAACCGTATTAGTCAGTCATCCCAGGGGGAGTAGGTGTGTGTTTGCGTTCAATTTCACCTATTTCATGACAAAGGACCAAGTAAAATAATATAAAGCTGTGAAATATATTTCACTTTCCTCTGTCCTGTTAAAGAGGACCTGTCACCTCTAGTGACATGTCTGGTTTAATAACCACTTTCATTCTCCCATGTATTAAAAATTATGGAGGATCTATTTTTGTGGCCCAATGATGTGTCATTCTTTTATTATTTCTACTAGATGATATGAATAATTTGCTAGCGGTTTGCAATGAAGGTCTAGCTGGGTGTTATCAGTTGGGGTTGTGTTCCTGCACAGTCTGACACTGGCAGCACTAATTGGATAGTGTCAGACTGTGCAAGGACAAAGCCCTCGACTGGTAGCACCCATCTGAACCTCCATAGCAAACTGTTAGTAGTTCTGGCAGGAATAGTAAAGGAATAGAAAAACAGAGACATAAGAATAGATGCTCTAAAATTTATATTAAATGGGAAATGCGAGTGGTTACTACATGTCAGGAGAGGTGACTGGTCCTCTAATTTACTGTCCCATGCTTACCCTTTTTTATACCCCCTTTTTATTTACTTATCTAGTCCTAAGTAATCCAGTGGTTTAGGGTCTTTAAAGGCTATGAACACCTTTGGGGGTCAATTTAAAAAAATATATATTATTGAATTCTACTCATTGAGCTCATAAACACTCATTTAAGCCATATTCTTATCAGTTTAATAAGTTTACCTATAATGAGTGTCAGGAGATCAGAGATAAGAGTTCTACAGAAGCTGTCAGCTCAGGGGAATCAACAGAAAGTTATTTAACCTCTGTATTTCAAACTGCTGAAAATTTTTAATAAAGACCAATTGCAAAAATAATTTGTAGCCCAAAAAGAATAGAAGAAGAATACAATAATAAAAAAATGTCCCAAAAGGTGCTCATAGCTGTTAACTTGTGATCCTTTGCTGCAGTGACCATTATGGGGACCGTCTCACAGCACAATTTCTTCCCCTGTTCAATGTGGTTTCTGTTCTGTTACTTTTAAGCTTTATCTTCTGTGTGTGAAATCCTACTGGTCCCATTTACTGTATTTCATGAAACTGTACAAGTCCTGATCAGTCTAGTGTTTCCTCCTTTCCTAGGGGTCCACCAAACATGTTTTGGACCCCACAGAATACACACAATGGGACAATGTGTGTGGGAAAGGCTGAAAATGCTAGAAAATGTTATCACACCTAGTGTCTACCAATTATACAAAGAACATCCAAGGCAAAGGATGTAGAAGGAAGGCCAGTAGGCACTGACTGTATGTATAGGACCCAGATCTATCTGTTGGCAGCCCTGATACCTTGGTACCCTTGGAAGGCTGTGTCTCTGTGTACATTTTTTTCTTGTTTTATTCCTTTTTTGGAAGTTGCACACTAGAAACAAGCTTATCAGTTTTTAGTATCACTGCATGTTGCCAACGCTAATCCTGATGTGTCATGTGTCCATGAAAGATAATAGGGATGATGACGTAAATGTGAAGGAGCAGCTTTTTTTGGGCTTCCCTAATGTCTTCCTTCGCCATAATATTCCCTGTTTCGTTTGCACAGCTGGATGCATTTCTCTCAAAAGCAGGGTCTGTCTTTCTTCTCTAGATTCTGCCAGTACTGTGTCCAGTGACCTCAATTATTTTACTTCCCACTATGTTTGTTTTCCAACAGAAAGTGGACTGCAAGTTTGGTGGAAGTGACTTTACAGCCTTTTCAGGTGGATGCAAGCAGATATTATATTATTACATTGAGATTTGATAATTAAACTATTCTCTATTAAATTCAATTGTGTGAAGGTACAGTAGCCTCTACCACAGGACATACCTAATGTGAAATGTTCTCTGATAACTAATGTAAATACAAGTCAACATTCAGTTTTAGAATTTTACATTAAATATTTCCATATTAGTCAAATACCATTGTAAGCCTTTGTATGACCCACTTTCCAATGATCAAGATGAAGTTAACCATACAGTTCTCTGATTTTGATCCTCTAAAAGATACAAGTCAAAGACCAGTCAAGGACTGGACACCATGTCTCAAGCTCAGGGTAGCAGACTTTGGGTGGTTCATGTCTGACTAATAACTGATTAGACATCTACCCATTCTTGAACCTGTTGGCAAAACCTATACAGTTCTAGATAGGCAGAAGTAGAAATCTTTATCACTTCTCAATATATAGGCACCAAGTCACCACCATCATAAACAGTCCACCATAAATGGTGCTACATATAATTGAATACTTAAAGGGAATGTGTCATCAGAAAACAACCTATTGTTTGAATCTTATTTTTTGAATTTTTAGTGTTTTTCTTTTTCCACATCACTATATTTTTAAAAAGATGTATATAATCCTACAATTTTTACACTGGCCACAAGACCTAATAATAGGTTATGATCTCCTGTTCTGTACAGATAATTTTCAGGTAGTCATTATCCTTATCACACAGGCAGAATTACAATGACAAGTAACACCTCTATATAGATAACAGAGGATCCATCATTCACAATAGATGATATCACATCTTATCTACTCCCTCTGACCTCTGCACAGGTCACAGAGCGTGCCTAGAAAACTCTGCCATAAAGGTCAATGGGTTCAGCTCCTGTCCGTTGTGTCTATGGCTCGTGTAGCTGCTGTCAAGTCTGACTCTTAACATATTCTAGGCCTATTGGTGAGTGTGAAAATTGCAAGATTGTATACAATTTTTTAACATATATAGTCGCATGGAAAAGTTAAAAAAAAATTACCAAAAGTATGTTTAATATAAAAATGTGATTTAAACAATAGGACATTTTCTGATGACACATTCCCTTTAAAGTGGTTGGTTCCCAAACAGTATTTATCACCTATCCATAGGGAATGATTGCTTGAGGGTCTAACTACTGGGTCAGGGCCCCCACAAGAAATGGAGTCCCAAGTCCACCTTTGAATGGAGTGGTGGCCACACGTGCACCACCACTTCGTTTACTGGTTAGACCCCCACCAATCTGCAGAAAGAAGATATTTATTGAGGCACATTGTCTTATCCATATATTGGGCTGTGCCCGGTACCTCAGCTCACCTCCATTCAAGTGAATTATCTAGGATATTTCATATTCCACAAAGACATTTTTATGTGCATAAAATGTATATATAACCATAAAAACAACATAAAGTTATTTCATTTTTAGCACTGAAATGCTGATTGTAAAACTCCAGTACCTTTATTCATCATTCCATATTGTTGTTTTCCTAATTGGGTTTATTGTTTTTATGAATTCCTTCATAATTTATGTCACACAATTAAGCTAGGCTTCTTTATTGCGTTTGTTATATTCCAACAGACTTACAGAGGAAAGTTGTAATAAAGGAAGGTTATGTCTTATTGTTGAAGACACTTAATCATTTGTAATGTGAATTATGAAATATAGACTCTTGTGGCAGAGATCCATCTCAGAAACATGTATTTTTGGCTGATGTACTAGAAACCTGTTAAAGAAATCTGATAAATTGAAAAACAAATACTCTAGTAATTTTGAACAAACAATCACAAGTCAATCAAGTACTACTGCTAATCCTGTTGGATAAGTTGGATAATCTTTCTTGGGACCATTCACTTAATTAGCCTGGTTGCTCCCATTTGCGTATAGCCAAGTCTTCCTTATGAACACAGTGGCCAGGTTTGAGGTGAACACTATGCGGGGTCCCCTGGACACTGTGAAGGTGTAACCACATGTTGTTGCCCTCTGGAGGAGATGGTAGGGGGTGGTGCACCCCAATGTAAAATAAGTCCAGAGAGTCAGGTTTTGCTGTAAACCAGTGTTCTACTTTACTGGAAGAACACAAGTGCAAACCAATACAGACAATGCACTGAGCTGGCTTCTCCAGTCTCCCTTGTGGTAGCAGAAGAAGGTTCCGTGCTGAGGAAAGGACTGTGCTAGCTATTCTCTCTCTCAGAAGGCTGATACCCTGGCAAAAGGGCTGGTGGCCCAGGGTCTGTGGCGTAGTTGTCAGGCAGGTTATACCAATCTCAGCGTCTTCTTCTGGTTACTTGTACGGTCTACCAGAGTCTCTCCTACTAAACGCTGGTCCTGCACACCTCTAGGGGCTCTGACTGCTCTATATTTATACAGATTCTAGCTGATCTAGAAACTTCTAGTGAGAGGGGTGAAGATGGAAAAGCACAGCCTAAAAGAAACAGTGTTGCAGTTCAAGGCTGCCATAGACTTGTACTGGGAATTAATACAAGTCAATCGGAATGACAGAACTAAACCAGATGGTCAAAAGTTCAGTGTCTGATTGTTTATTTTATTTTTTTTACTTCAAAACTCAGTTCTTCATAGGTGCTTAAGGTAAATGTAGTACATTACTAGCTTCTCAGTGCACAGGCTGGAAATTCCCAAAGTCTCTTGTGGACTGACAGCATTAATCCTTTCCACAATTCAGTGCAAATACAGTGAAATAATATTTGCAAATGAACAGGATATATCATATAAAATGCAATTCAACTGTATAAAACTGTGTAAGTGCAAACAATGGGATAAATCACTGTGCAAGTTAGCCCTTCAAAGTGCAATAAAGTAATGAGTCAAAGGCTTTGTATAGCAGCAATAGGGGCAAATATCTACCAACATCCAAAAAACTCCAAAGAACTCTTGATCCAGGGCACTGCATGCACAGTTCCCCTACATTGTATATAATAATCCATGTAATGTATGGTCTGACTAGTGATTAGTATAGCGACAAAACTTGATTCTTTTGTTATGTGCATCTATGGCTTTTTTGATGCATTACATAATTGATGTGCCTTGGCAGCAGCTGCCTGGTACTGGTTGATAAAGATAAGTTTACTGTCCACCATTATCTGCTCTCGGGGTTGGTTTACTTAGTGTTTTACAATGTAATGCTAACATTTTTTCTCATCCCAAGTGTATTACCTGACATACTATATATCATTCTACATTAAAATTGAATGGCCTCCAGCTTCCCCAGATCCCTGAGTAATATTGTATTTTCCTCTCCTGTGCTGATTACTTTAACAATTTTTATCATCTGCAAATATTGAAATTTTCCTCTGTAAGCCGTTATTAATAAACCTGTTAAGAATAAGAGGACCAATTATTGACCCTTGTGGTACCTCACTAGTAAGGTTCCATTGACAAAGTATTACAAATTATGAACTTAATTAACATAGTTTAATAGTTACATAGCTTCTAAGGTCCATCAAGTTGGACCTTTCTCAGATCTAAGTATCTGATCCAGAAGAAGGCGAAACAAAAAACTCCTTGGCCAACGATAGCCAGGTTTGCTTCATGGCTTATACGACAGTTGGATAGTTTCTCTGGATCAATTAAATATTATTTATCACTGTGATAATTATAAACCTCAAAGTGGTAGTAGATGAGTCAAAAAACAGACCATTGGACAACCAATGTTTAAAAAAGACAAAGAGATATTAGAGAAAACATAAAGAGATGCATGCACAACATGATTTGCCAATGTTTGAAGAAAGAAGACCAAGAAGGATCAAATCTTCCGCAAAGACGTAGAGTTGCATTATGTCTCTCATCATGTTCTCCATCAATGGCTTCTTCTGAAACAACTGGAAGTATGTGCAATACCGGTTCCTTTGTGATACAAATAGCAGCTGAAGATCTCCCTAACATGCCACCAAGCATTAGAAGATAAATATGTCCACCAGCATGAGTGAACATGAAGTCCATGGGGCCGTCCAGTAGTCACTATGGAAAAAAAATGACAATTTAAAAAACAAAATCTACCCATTATATTAGTGTTTTTTTTTCAATAGAATGAATGAAACAAGATGTCATAGAAATGCATTATCCTTCTTGGTGTGGGTTGATGTTTTCAAGACAGTGTTTGAGAGACTTAAGAGATGTCTCATAAAAAAGGGATGTTAATCTACTGGACAAAATTCATTCCAACTCTTTCTTCTCAGATACTTCGCACTCATCTGTTTCACGGTGTCTGTCTGGAATCACATACTCGAAATCATGTAGTACCACAAGAAAGAAGCTATGTCATATGTCTTCAGCTGAAGAATCTTCCTCTCCTATGTTTGAGATGGAAAGTAGAAGTCCCCTTCAAAGGTTTGGATGCACCAGATCCAACTTGGTCCAGAGTGGTTCAGGTATGACTCATCCTAACAATACTGGCATATTGACGTTATGATTCTTATGTTTTACAGAAGGTACTGGTGTTCTTGTTGCCTTCTACTTTTCCTTCTTACCAGTATTGGTCACCGTTTTTGCAGTCAGAACTGAAGCTATGGATTCTATATGACTTTCCTCTTCAAATACAATAAAAAATGAGATTTATGGACTGTGCAAAGCACAGAAAGGAACCAGTCATAAAAAAATATTTAAGGATGGACTCGGCGGTCAATTTAAACCCTATGACACACGATTGCAACGTGATCTTCTCATACAGATTTTTTTGTACTATGTGTCCGACCATCTTCTTTTGTTAAGCCACTTTCCTAGGCAGATGCTATATTTTTGAGGGCCTCGTTCTTATCCACTTCTCACGGACATCAGCAGGCTAAAGGCTAAGCCTGCTCAGGGACTTTTGAAAATTACATGTATGAAATTCTTGAGCTACAGAGAGAAGAAAAATGCTCTGCAAGCAGCTTTCTCTAGGGTACTTTTCAATTCAGTTTTATGTTCTGCCAAGATAAAAACACTGGAAATGAATCTAGGAATTCTGAATATATTTAATTATCAGTAAAGTGATGAGTGCAGAGAGTAGTGATGGCTTTAAATAGAACTTCCAAGACTTCAAGTGGGTTAGTTTTCCCATTTACAAGTCTGGCATCTACTTAAAAGAAAATGTGACATAGAACATGACAGGATGCCAGAAACAAGTAGTCTAACACGGCCCAGAAGGAATAAGGACCCCAACGCCCTAGACTCTAGCAAATAAGCAAGGCAGCCACCAATGACCAAAACGTCTCTGCTAATCAGTGTCTATAAATGGCACCAAACTACCAATACTCAAATGATTGTATTCTGAATGCAAAACCTTCTGCATTAAAGAAGGCATGCTCATTGAAGTGTATGCTGATAACAGTGGCTTACTGAGCGTAATGTAAACAAACGTGGCAGGGTTGGAGTAGTCCACTAGAGATTACTTGGTTGGCCCGAGGTTCTGAAAAATGAATGGGCCTCAAAAATCCAGCACAAGACAATCCCATTTGGATTTTACTTTGGAACCTATCACTTGCCACTCAGATGGTTTCTTATGGGTTGTTCCTCAATTAATGCCTTAGACCATGTTGATTATATGGACATGCTGAGTATATAGGGTGTGGGACCTTAGGATCATTCCCATTAGTAGCACCAAGAAACTTCAAGCTAACACTGATCAGTGGAATCTTAGGGAGTAATTTACTATGCTGAAATATGCCTAAATTAGGCATATTTCAGGATCAGATAGCAGCGCAACAGCCAGTTCTAAAATTGTGGGCAGGGAAGGAGACGGGCCGGCAGGTCAGTCTCATTCACCATTTTCTGTGCCTGTGTTAGGTGAGGAAGCTGTCTTACATTTAGAACTGGCTCTGGATGCGCCACGACTCTTCATAACTCCGGAGGATCCACCGCCAGTTTAGGGCTTTATTAAGACTGGTATATAAAAGCTGGTCTTAATAAATGTGCCCCCTTAATTCATAAATTACACAGAAGGCAAAATCATATTTTTTCCACATAGTTACATGGTGAAAATGTTATCACTCCTGGCATTGTCAATCAAAGTGGAGAGGGAGCAGCAGTTGTAGAGAGAGCTGAGCCTCTAAGTCCATTTCTCCAAGAGGCTCATTTGCATATATTAAACATCATTTTTCTCAGTAATGCGGACACATATGAACAAGTGCACATGTAACAGGTCAGCCAGTGTCATGGGGACAAATCTGCTGACAGATGCCCTGGGACAGGCTATCTATTAGTATTAAATAGCTATTCATAATGATTTCTCTCTCAATGTCCTTTCAGCTGTGTGAGTCGACAAGGAAGAAATGTATTGATATATTTCTTAGTCTTAGATCTTTTTTGGTGTTCAGTTAAATAATCCACTGTGCAGGCTTTAAAGCTCAGGCTGTATGGTGGCTGGAATTGGAGGGTTAGTTGCAAAATGACAACGTCCTTGGTTCTGAAAAAAGAAAAGGGGACATAATAATGCGTGTCAGTAAGTTGCAAGAGTGAATGTAACATATGAAAATTACATATTTGACATGTTTGTATATACAATTTTGCAGGTCATTTTCTCTCACAGTAGCTGACATTTCTTGTCTTCTGCAGCTCAGCTTTACGGCTTTTCTGTGCAGACTGAGATAGGTTCAGCAGAGGCATCTCTAGAACATTAAAGGGGTTTTCTTACCTCAGACATATCGCTATATGCCTCAAATGTCAGAAAGTTGCAGGTCCCAATTCTGGGACCCACACCTATCTCCAGAATGTGGAGAAAGATTTGGTCAACCTCTAAGTGAATGGAGATGTGGCTGTGCATGCACTCTCCATTCATTTCTACAGGACTTCCAAAAATAACGGAGCTTGCTCAACGGTTTTCAAAACTTACATAGAAGTGAATGGAGAGCATGCCGTGCATTCGTGGTGAGCTCTCCTTCACTCTCGGGGGGGCTTGTTCTGGAGATTGCAGTGGTTCCCAAAGGTGGGATTTGCATCTTTCTAACATTGGTGGCATATGCTACTGATATGCCTCCAATGTCCGAGATGACACAACACCTTTAAAGGATGGGAGTTTTTATGATAGATGATAGCTCCATGGTACTTATGCCAATGTAGACAAGGTAGGATAGCAAGCCTATACACACAAATAAGACTCTGTATGCATTTCCCTGTCATTCCCTGGGGAGAAGTCAGCTATGTGTCCCTGGAGTATGAATGAGTGAGGCTAGTTTCACATCACTGTTTCATTTTCCGTTCTTCTGATCCATCAGAAGAACAGAAAAAAACAGCATCCTGTAAAAAAATTTGATCCTGTTGCATCTGTTTTTACCCATTTCGTTCAGAGATCTGCATGATTTTTTTTTTTTAGATTCTGGTGTCCCAATTTTTCCTAACTTTGTCCTCAAAGGGGTTATCCAACCCCTGTAATGCCCCCCAAAATGCCCAGGCACCTCATACTGGTCATACTTCCCAGCCGTTGCCGTTGCATCTACTCGTTGATTGGATCAAAATATCCGTCGATGGCGGGGGGGTCAGCCACTAGCAGGACACGATGGGGACGAGCCTCCCTAGTGTCACCCGATTTTATAAATGGATCAAAAACATTCAAATGTACAGTAGCAACTCATACAGTAATTGACTTTCATGTGTTCACTGCCATAGGTGACTGGACTATTGCCTCTTTATGACCAGCCTGTATTATGATGATTTATAAGTATTAATTATTACATAAACTGCCCCAAAAAACTGTCGTCCATGACAAGCACCAAATTTTGGCGCAAACTATTGACTTAAAGTAAATCATCCAAGAAAGGGGCATAAGGAAGTGTATAACATGGCTAGTAAGATGTGCCAAATTTATACAACGTACCAGGGATCTTGACTTTTTTTTACTGTAATACTCAAACTGTCCAGGAACCCACCACCACCACCACCCTTCCCACTAACTCTCATCACTGGGCTTCATGACAGAAGGCAAGCAGTAGTCTAGTAAAAATATTTCAGGAGCCATAGAGCAGGAATGGAGTGCGGAGGAGCAATTGAGTATGGAGTTCTTCCCAGTAGCGCTAAGTGGGGGCAAAATGTTAAAAGAAAATCTGGACAGCCCCTTTAACAGCTACAAAAATGGTTGAATGTCACTGGACTGGAAGATGTCCCCTACATTGACATCACTTCCTGCTTTGCAGCCATTGGCTAAAGCTCTATCTCACAAATTTTTTTGCTCTGGCCACCCACTGCCTATATTCAATTTTTAACCATTTTCTATTGCATTCAGACCACCAAAAACTGGGAAAATTACCAGAAATAAAGCAATGATACCTCCGAATTAATGGTATTGTGCGCAGAGTGAACGCAGAGCAGGACGTTTGTGTGGTGACACTTCAGCCAATAGCTGCAGAGCAGGAAGTGATGTCAGAGAATGGAGGGGGGGTTATTATTTTTACGACTTCTCCTGTACAGCCCCTTAAGATGCAGTCATTATGTTATCCATGTAGCTAAACACCTGCAGTGTATAGAGAACCACGGAAACTTGCATCTGAAGGACCAGAGTGAAAAAATTAGAGGAAGGTATTTTTCAGTACTTAGATATTGATGGACTATCCTTAGGATAAGTCCTCATTATCAGATTGGTGGGGTCCAAAACCTTGCACCCCCACGATCAGCTGTTTCAGGCAGTCGTCTGCTTCATCCACTGTGTAATGGCCATCCCAGGGTATTGCATCTCAGCTCCCATCCAAGTGAACAGGAGCTGAGCTGCAGTTTTCTGGTACCGGAAAATACACCATTAAATGGAGCCTTTTGTTCCCTGTCTAATTTCTGGTTCGGGGACAAAACAGCTGATTGGTGGGGGTGTCAGGTGTCAGACCCCCAGCAATCTGATATTGATGAACTATCCTGAGGATAGGCCATACATTTTATAATAATTTTATGGACCTGGTACATATACGTCCATTTTAATTGAGTTTAATAGAAAACAGAAAAGGATTTTGTTTGCTATTAAACTCAATTATCATTTTATTTGCTGCCAAGTGGGCAATGATAGGCGAAATACAGATTTAATATTTTTTTAAATTTCTTTGTAGCACAATGTACACTTTTACATTCCCCTTCTTGTCTCATTTTGTGCAATGTCTGATAAGATAAGATATTATAAGCAGCAGTGTTAATTAATGGAGCAGGTGCTGGATTTCATGGAAGAAAATCCAACATTATTAGAATTTAGATCTTTAATGACTAATTTTACAGCATACGTGTAACTCCAATCTCCTTGGCCCCAAAGCAATATCTCTAACCAGCCTCTCCACCTAAGCAATTTATAATACAAATGTCTTCTTAGAGAGGCCAATTGAAACTGACCCCTCTGAACCCCCTCCTGTTTACAGATTACCTCCATATCCCAAAAATTAGAAATCAAAGGAAAATCCACATACAGTAACTTTATACATTTCACAGAGGTTCCACTTGTCCTCCTCCACATAACATACACTATAAATAATGGCTACTCCTGGAAATTCTTGATTTCCAATCAGTCCCCTATTGAGGTTCTTAAAGGGGACCTGCCACCTCTCCTGACTGTTTCAGTAACTACCGTATTTTTCTCCCTATAAGACACACCTGCTCATAAAACGCAACTAGGTTTTTAGAAGAGAAAAATAAGAAAAAAATATTTTTCATTAGACCTCAGATCATACCAACAATCAGACCACCAATCAGACCTCAGAACAGACCTGCAATGTTTATAAGACCCCAATCAGACCTCAGACCCCCAATTAATAAGATCTCCATTCAGGCCTCATATCAGAACCACAATGTTTATCAGACCCCCAATCAGACCCCCATTTTAATAACACCCCCATGTTAATCAGACCAGACAAAAAAATAAATCAACTCACCTCTCCAGACGCCGCTGCCCAGTTCTCCTCCTGCTCTTCCTGCCACATTGTGCTGCAATCCTATATCGCACAATGTGAAGTCACAGAGCGTGCAAACATCATTACGCTGTGCGCAGGTCACACAACAGCATGCAGCGCCTGTAGGAGAAGACCAGGGTACGGTCAGTACAGAGCCCACACAGGGATCGTTGCATTAACTGCTACCCAGTCCTCCTGTACTAATGAGCACTTCCATAATGAAGACAGCAGGTGCTCCTTTTAATACCACCAAATTCGACTGTGAGGGAAAAGCGGTGCAGAGCATCAATATTGTAGACCTTAGGGATGTGCTAGGATAGAGTATTAAAGCTCCGAAAGCCAACCAATCCCTCATGGAGCAGAACCGCTTCTGAAGGCCTACTGTTAATTAATTGCGAGAAGCTGTTGTCAGTAAAGACTTGTTGCATCAAATATTTTAGGATTTCTTAGTCTCCATGATGCCTTGCATCACCCAAAATGATCGGGTCCTATCAGAATTGCAACACCCTGTGCCACAGCCAAGCTAGAGTAAGGGGCTGTGTACATCACATTTTTGTCCCATGTTTAAAATATATTTTTTGTGGGGGGGAAGTGGGAGTATTTAAACCATGGAACCCTCTGGTAACAAATGCCACTGTTTGGCATACAGGGTCAAACTACAGTTCCTTGGGCCAACGAGAAGAAATTATCTTGGGGCCCAACCTCCATATCATCAATAATGTTTAATAAGTTTGGATTCAAAGAAATAGACCCTAGTGGCAATTTATTGTGTCCAAAGGCAGCTCCAAATGTTTTTCTTGTGCTGGACCTTTGGGGCCCACTATGGTATCAGAGCCTGGGTTCATCAGAGGATGGTATTCTGATGGGCCAGTTCAACGCTGTTGGCATATGTCCAAGGGATACATGTATATACTGTATGTTAAATGTGGGGCAAAAGTGTAATGTCAACACAGTCTAAGAGATGCTTTTTGTAGGTGATCACCTCGCTGAGAAATGAGGATCCTGAATCAAGGTTTCTCTAAAAAGGAATTTAAAAGTGGGGTCCAAGTTTTAAATAGTGATTTTTAGTGTAATACGTGATTGTTAATGGAAAATAAAATAGTTTGTTAGGATCGTTAGCTGTAAAAATAATTGTTGAATTATTTCTAATTGTCTTCACATGAAGAAATATTTAAGACAAATTACTTTCAATTGAATAATCAATGCCTATAAACCGTGAACAATACTTAACTATTTTCGTTGCATTGAATATCATTTCAAAAACCTGTAGCTGCCAACTTAAGGTGGTCATGCACATTGAGTAAATGTCAGCTAAGCCACACTCATTTCCATTGAATCAACCAAATATATAATATGTATGGGGAATGGATCTCTCAATTCTGCAGTAAGAAGAATAATCGGATGTGTTGGCTTTCAACATGTTCTATCCTTTGTGCAGGAGATAAGCTACTACTAAAGGAGTCTGGTAGGCTTATTCCGCTTGCCCACATTAAGAAAACATACATTGAGTTGTACGTGCAATATTTATAGTGAGGTTGGGGGGGGGGAACAGCTGTTGATTGACAGCTATTTTGAGTGTTTGGTCAGTTTTACTTGAGATGTGTCAAAATGCAGGTTGTCAGACAAAGTTATTGAGTTGTAAGTAGAAACTTACAGTATTTTTTGGACTATAAGACTTACTTTTTTGCATGAAAAAAATCTTGCTTAAACGTGCCTTTGTCTTCCAGTTTGCAGTCCGGGTGATCCAGTTTTAATTAGTAGAAAATATTTCTTTAATTTCTTGTTAAACTTGGGGGGCGTTTTATGGTCAGGTGTGTCTTATAGTGCGAAAAATACAGTACATAACCAAGTCAAGATGGATGTGTAGCTTGAAAAGTATCAGACAATTTGGTGTAGGAAGAACAGTCAACAGTCCTGAAAGGTCAAGAAAGGATGTGGCTTATGTAAACCTTGCCTATAAAAGAATGTTCCCACACTGATTTGGACATTCTCAGGGGCGGGCGTACTAGCTCCAAATTTACAAACTGCAATGTATGGAAGGGGCAGAGTGGATTGTGGGATTGGAAACAGGCATTTGAGGCCACTGTGCCAGAAAAGAATGTGTAACACCTGCATCGTGCCGATAACATAAAGCAAACCCATCATCAGGATTTAGACATCCAAACTGCCACCAACCTGATATCCAGGACAATGATGGATTCTCAGTTACTGGGCATAAATCCATAAAATATATTTGAATGCTCTACTTCAATGCATGTCAGACATCATGGGGAGGAGCCCCACAAGCTATCTTAGCAGCATTAGGCCAAGGTCAGTGCACCTAACTTCACTGTGTATGCGCCAAGTATCCTGGAGGTCGCTTGTCATGGCATACCCAACCTGCAGGATGTCAATCAATCGAGCCATTAGGTGGATTAGTGTGCAGGAGTCTTCCAAGGAGCAGCTCCTTCCCCATGACTCCTGACATACATTGGAATACAACACTCAAACTTCTCTTCCTGGCTTATGCCAGATTGCTCAAAATATACAAGATCATCAAGTAAAGCTGTCAATGTCCTGGGTAATAGGTTGGTGGAAGCTTTGTAGCCTAAATACTGAGAGGTTTCCTTTAATGAAAGTGCAGGTGGCCCCCACACTACTTTGGGTCCCCCGGACACCATTGTGGTGTCACCACGTGTTGCTGCTCTCTGGAAGGGATGGTAAGTTGTGGTGCACCCAGAGAGTAAGGGTCTGCAGTTAACCAGTGTTTACTGTAGGAATTTAAATGCAAAACAATACTGGATTCTCCAGTTTCCTCCCTGGCAGAAGAAAGGTTTGTTGCTGAGGAAAAAACCTGAGCTAGCTCCACCCCTCTCAGAAGGCTGGTACTCTGACCAAAGACTGAAGGCCCACGGTCTGTGGCTCAGTAGTGTGGCTGGCTCCTGGGCTCAAAGGGCTGGTGATCCATGGTCGGTGGCTCAGTATCCCCATCTCAGCGTCCTCTTCTGGTCACTCATGCAGTCTGGCAGAATCTCTTCTTTTAAGCACTGATCCCTAACTGCGGAACACTAGGGGCTCTGACTGCTCTCCTTATATACAGTTTCTAGCTGAACTAGAGCCTTCTAGCAGGAGGAGTGGAGAAACACAGCCCAAACAAATACAATGTTGCAATTCTCTGTCTGTCATAGACTTGCATTAGAACTTCAATGATACCTAATGGGAATGACAAAGCAATTTTTTCAGACATAATAAGATAGTTAAAGCAGATATTTAGAAGGTCAGTCTGCCTGGTTTTGGTGGTAAAGCGCGGCCCGGCTCCCATTAATTTCTATGGAGCCAACGGAAATAGCCATGCCAGCGCTCGGCTATTTTTGGCGGCCCCATAGAAATGAATGGAGGGCGGTAGTGCATGCGCGGTGTTCCCTCCTTCTCTACTGGGGCCGCATTCTCAATATAGGTGCGGGTCCCAGCGGTGGGACCCGCACCTATAAGACAATGGGGGCATATCCTAGCGATATGCCCCCATTGTCCAAGATGGGAAAACCCCTTTAATGACAAAGTGTTGCTTCTGGCACAGGGAAATGTAATGAAAGGATGATTCATGATAAAATACATGATATTGGCTTTCTTGGAGATGTTACAATGCACAGGAGATGAACTCTGCATGAGAATCAGCACATTTTTTACAAGACTACAGCTGTGGTGTAGGAAAGAAATAATGGGACATAATAGATGAATAATAGATTCTGCTTTCAGATGACAAATTGACATCTTTTGCATGTGACTGGAGTGCTGATTTTGTTACATGACCTTGCAGCTATTGTGCCTTTGAGCTATTTATTATGGAAGAGAAATGGAATAAACTCTCTCACCCAGTTTACAGAAAAGGTAGCTAAAGAAGAAAATGAATCTAAAATGAATGAACAGTTGACCAATAATGATCATCCGGCAGTCGATAAATGCAGTCATCTTCCTATACAGACTGAAATGGAGATGTGGAAACTGACTTTCCATACACATTAAGTTGGTGGTGGTGTAGCTTGTCATCAACAGAACATACCAAAAATTTGTACAATGCATCATACCTCTTTAAAAATCTTTTTACATTTTTGTTATTATTTATTTATACTAAATTATATGTATTCCCCTGGAAATGATCAAAAAGTGAGCACTAGTATGTTGCAGGTACCACATGTTAAATCCTGTGTCATGGTGATGCTCAATGCTCGCCACTATTCGGGGTGGGCACAGGCATTGTGCTGGGCTGTTTGTTCCATCCCTTGCCTGAGCAATAGATTCCTCTTGGTTTCACTTGATTGCTAGACCCTACAAAAGAGCTATAATCCATTTCTCTGTCTGTATACCAACTTCTGCCTGGATCCTGTCTCTCTTTGGTCTGACCTAACCCAAGCCCATTCATTGTCCTGACACTGAGCCACCTGCCCTGACATCTGGACGGTTTCATGGATTCACATGTTCTCTGCTTGTCCTGACTTCTGCCTGTTTTTGGACTTCGTGCATCGTCTGATCTCCCAGTGCTCTGGGTTGGTGTCTCTGACCCCAGTGGGTCAGTAGCCAACCACACCAGAACTGTTCCAAGAGGTATCCATCTGGGCCCCCCTGCAGCAAAAGCCAGATCCCTTGATAGGCCTTAAAGGGTAAAAACCAGAGGACCACCAGGATAACACCCTCAGGGCTAGGCCAAAGTCAAACCAGTTGGTTGGCACAGTGAGGTCCACACTCAGGGCACATAACAATGGAGGAAAAGACTGAGGACTTAGTGGGGATAATACACGCTCTCACTATATAATAACAAGTCACAATAACCAAAGAGAGAGCATACGGGTAATGCATGTAGTACTGGGCACATGGGCAGCCATAAGCCACAAACACCAGGAGAACCAGCAACACCAACATGCATTTTGCGTATATTGATTACATGTGGTTCATGGGACTACAGAAGTGGACTTGATATATAGCAGTTGCCTTTTCCTGATACTATTGGGGCTCAAATAACTAAGTACTCAAATAACCCCAACACTTACACAACTACCAATAGGGTGGAACTGTATAGTAACCAGAGGGTTACAGAAATATTATGAAGCACATATCTGCACTGGCAGGCAACAAATATACACAAGTAAAGTCAATAAACGAAAGGAACTGAATGATGGTAAACAGATGACGGCACAAATGGACGAAAGAGATGGCAGTCAGGCAATAGAGCAGATGGAAGGTGGTGATGATACACAGATTGAGAGTGAATGACGGTGATTACAAATAAATGACACTGACAGAAACTGACCCTGATCTGAATACTACCCCAGCAAGAGTGCAAAAATGATCTAGGATTAGGAAACAGTAAGGCTATCTAATCAAGAACTCTTCCCTAAATTAACCAAGGTGATCACGTGTATAGCATCTCCCCCGAAACAATGTTAGTAGGCAGGAGAAGACTTTTTTTAATCATTTATGTTTTTTGGGTTTTTTTTTACTAGTGAAGTTTTATTGGTTCTGCATGTTGCCTTTCAGTGGTTTGCATGAATATTATGTGCTTTGTAACAGTTCACATATTAGAATTCTAATTATTATTCATCCATATAATGCTAGTAAGAGGAAGATTTTCTCTGAATCAAAAACCTCAGCAGTGTATTTCCCATGTATTTCCCAGGTTTTTAGACAGAGAAAATTCTACTATTAATACTATGGCATTGGGCTCTGTGGCTCAATGGTTAGTCTTTGCTTTCAGTAAAAACCAGGCGGAGATGATGTAAAAATAGATATTAAATAATAGTTAAATGAGTTATCCAGCAAATAATAACCTATCCTCAGGATAGTTCATCATTATCAGATCGACGGGGGTCCGAGTTCTGGTGCTCCCGTTGATCAGCTGTTGCAGAGAGCCACCACACTCCCCTGAGCTCTGGGGAGTGCAGCCGTCTGACAGCATCTCTCCAAGCATAGCGGCTGTGCTTGGTATTGCACCTTTCACTTTAGTGGGATTGATCTGCAACTAGGCCATGTGACTGATGTACCGTGACGTCATTTGGCCTAAGAAAAGACCTCGGCACTCACGGAGTGCTCAACCTCTTTTAACAGCTGATCGGCGGGGGTCCCGGGTGTTGGACTCTTGCCAATCTGATATTGATGACCATTGTCTTCCCACCAGTCAACCTCCCCCCAGCAATCAGTTAGTTATCCCGTATCCACAGGATGCAAACTTGGCACAACCCCAATCTTTATTCAAGCACATGAATAAAAAAGACATTTTTATTCTATTTTCCAGGTGGAGATGGAACACAAGCAAATGCAGAAAATACACCCGAAAGCCAGGAAAAATCCCGATGTCAGTCGTGTACCTCCACGTTCCTAAAAATAGTCTGGGGATTCCTGATTATCCTCTCAGTGTCATCATCCTGGGTTGGAACCACTCAGATAGTAAAAATCACATACAAGAACTTCTACTGCCCGTTCTTCATGACGTGGTTCTCAACCAACTGGAACATTATGTTTTTCCCTGTGTATTATTCTGGGCACCTAGCAACAGCACAAGAGAAGCAGTCACTGCTCCAAAAAATCAGGTAGGCGCCTTTGGTGAAATGTTTGCATGATATAATGCATCTTGTATAGCAATTGATTTCAACATAATAAAGCTAAAAAAAGTCCCACTTGATAATGGGCTACATAGAGGAAGTATAGCTGAAGCCATGCCCAATGAAGTATAAAATTGTAAGAATGTGCTTCAATGACATGTGGCATAAAGCCACATAGCAAAACTTGGTATGGGCCCCCTGCACCTAGTTTCCCAGATTTCTGATTTTTGTTTTTTAATTAAGTGGAAGAAATTTTAATTAAATACAAATTATAACAAAAAAAAGTTACCTTTGGCCTCACCTACTTTATTCGACTTTATGTTGGAAAAAGTGTAACAGGTGCTTCAAATATATGACGCTCATTATGAACACTATATTTCCCAATGTATTTACACCAGAAAACTACCAAAAATACAGTGATAAATCTCCTGCTCCTCTCCTTGTCATAAAGCTGGCTGCTTGCAGCCACCACTAGGGGGAGCTCAGTGAGTATGAGTTATTACAACTACCATGGAAACTATAATAATCTATTTGCATTGAAGTAGAGCAAATTGCATTTTTTTTTTTAAAATGCCCCTTCCCTCCTCAACCTCCCAGTAGGACCTGTGCTATGCTTACCTGCTCCCCACCACTCCATTCAGGCTTCTGGGCTGTCTTCAGCAGATTTCCAGTCCCAGTATGTAAACTTCCTGCATGGACATGGCCATTGGAGCCACTGGCCTCAGCAGTAATTTGTCCCCAAGCTGCATGTGACCCAGCCAGGGCCAGATTAAGGCTACCAGCAGTATGGAGCACAAAATTTATGATGGGGCCGCCCCTCGCCGCAACTTACGCGAGGCCCTCCAGAACAATGTAACAAAGTTCCGTTGAGGGTAATGTTTGAATCCAGTTTCAAGAATTTAAATGTAACCCTTGAACGGAAAACTGAGCTTAGCATTACAGTGGTCCTTGACAGCTATTTCTGTATATACACTACAAAATAAGTGATATATTCACAAAATTACTGTACTTTTGCTGCGGTGACCCGGGTCAGACGGATGCGACTATCTCACTGATGGAAGTAGCCAGTGAGATAGGAGACAGCGGAGCACGGGAGCGCACAGCCAGTGGCGAAGCGTGGGTTGCCATCGCCCGGGGCAAGCCAAGTATTGCGCCCCCCCCCCCAGACCTGTGGCCACGCCCCTATAGTACCTATAATGAGTAGATGTCACCTGCAGCCCTATGTAACACCACAAATAACACAATGATAACCCTCTGAGTACAGGTAATGTAGTAGAGGTCACCTGCAGTCCTATGTAACACCACAGATAACACAGTGATAACTCTTAGTTCAGATAATGTAGTAGAGGTCACCTGCAGTCCTATGTAACACCACAGATAACACAGTGATAACCCTCTGAGTACAGGTAATGTAGTAGAGGTCACCTGCAGTCCTATGTAACACCACAGATAACACAGTGATAACTCTCTGAGTACAGATAATGTAGTACGGTAGATGTGTGGGAGGTCCCAGAATTAAGAACACACACAGTGTGACCTCAAGTCTGGGGCCGGCCTCCGGCAATGTGGGCCAAACTCTCATTCTCCACTGCCCAAGGCTACTGTGAAACAGAATACAGCACCATACCTCTTATATCCAGTGATGTCTCTTAGGATGTAGACTCTTTCCTCAACGTCTTCATTCGGAGATAAGACCGCCATAACACCTTCTTTCAGCCGCCTCTCGTCTCTGCAGAGTTTCACAGAAACATTATTTAGATTTCTCACTTTACTATCATCCTCCACCTCCTGGTGCCTAAACACTGTCATCCTGCTGCTACCCCCAATACTGTGGTAGAGCCAGACAGATAGTGCCCCATATTATTGTCCCCCTGTATTATTAGTATAGTGGCCCCCTCTGTATTATTAGTATAGTGGCCCCCTCTGTATTATTAGTATAGTGGCCCCCTCTGTATTATTAGTATAGTGGCCCACTCTTTATTATTATAATGGACCCCCTCTGTATTATTAGTATAGAGGCCCCCTCTTAGTTATCAGTATAGTGGCCCCTCTTAGTTATCAGTATAGTGGCTCCTCTTAGTTATCAGTATAGTGGCCCCCTCTTAGTTATAAGTATAGTGGCCCCCTCTTAGTTACCAGTATAGTGGCCCCCTCTTAGTTACCAGTATAGTGGCCCCCTCTTAGTATAATGCCCCCTCTTAGTTATCAGTATAATGCCCCCCTCTTAGTTATTAGTATAATTGCCCCCTCTTAGTTATCAGTATAGTGGCCCCCTTTTAGTTATTAGTATAGTGGCCCCCTTTTAGTTCTTAGTATAATTCCCCCCTCTTAGTTATCAGTATAGTGGCTCCCTCTTAGTATAATGCCCCCTCTTAGTTATTAATATAGTGGCACTGGCCCACTCTTAGTTATTAGTATAATAACTCTCTCTATATATATATCTATATAGCAATTGCTCCTCTCCACCCCCATACTGCCCCTAGTACCTCCTGCATTAGGGTACATACATGAAAAAAATAAACAAATACTTACCTCTCTTCCACTCTCCATCACCACTTGAGGTTTCCCGGCGCGGGCGGTCATGCACACACCACTGTGACCTCCTGCGCCGCGTCATCATGTCATCTCGCGAGACCCGGCGCAGGAGGTCACAGTGAGGTAAGCGTGATCTCCTGCGTCGCTCTACTGCCTCATAGGCTTTAGGCCTAGTGGCCTGAAGCCTATGAGGCATAACGGAGGGGACGGGAGCCATAGGCTCCCGTGGCCCTCATTGACATGACTGCTGCCTGGCGCCCCCTGCGATCTGGTGCCCGGGGCAACGGCCCCCACAGCCCCCCCCCACGCTACGCCCCTACACAAAGCTCCCGTGCTCCACTGTACCACCGGCAGTGGGGGGCTGCACTAGGGGCGCGAGGCCCCCCTGAAATCATTGGAGCCGGGGCCTGGAGCAGTAGCTCCAAATGCTCCAGTTATAATCCGGCCCTGGACCCAGCACGGACAAGCAACTTGGGGACATGCCACTGCTGAGGCCATTTATTGGCTGCAGTGGAGCCCATGACCACGTCCATGCAGGATGTTTAAGTACATGTAGGGACTGGAAGTCCGGTGAAGACAGCCCAGGTGTCCGAATTAAATTGTGGGGAGCAGGTAATTATAGCTCTCTTTACAGATTCCACTAGGGAAGGGGATGATGACAAAAATACAATTCTGGACAACCGCTTTAAGGTGCCAATACAATCAATAGCTGTTGGCTGAGGAGGTATCTCTCCCAAATCCCCCATACACATGTACTGTACACTCAGTCTTACTGACTACAGTCAGGGCCGTATTAGCAACTAGGCACCAGGGGCACGGCACCCCGCCGAGAGAATCTATAAGGATTGCGGGAAAAAAAAATTTCAAAAACCATCATGGAAATTTTTTTTATTATTATTTCCGCGGGGGGGCGATGTGCTGTCGGGTGGCATGGGCAGCCCACCCAGCCACTTAAAAAAAACATACTTACCTGTCCTGCGCTGCCACTGCCCTCAGGTTCCGCGCTCCACTGTCTTCCCTTCCAGGTCATAGTGCGCGCCGGAAGGGAAGACAGTGGAGCACAGGAGCTGAGGGTAGCGCCGGACAGGTAAGTATGTTTTTTTTAAGTGGCTGGGTGGGCAGATCTGAGGGGGGCACAAAGCATAAAACGCTGATCTGAGTTCTGAGGGTGGCACAAGGAAGGCACAAGACGCTGATCTGAGGTCTGATGGGGGCACAAGACATTGATCTGAGGTCTGATGGGGCACAAGACGCTGATCTGAGGTCTGACGGGGGCACAAGACGCTGATCTGAGGTCTGATGGGGGAACATTGTGTTGATCTGAGGTCTGATGGGGGCACAAGACGCTGATCTGAGGTCTGATGGGGGCACAAGATGCTGATCTGAGGTCTGATGGGGGCACAAGACGCTGATCTGAGGTCTGATGGCGGCACAAGATGCTGATCTGAGGTCTGATGGGGGCACAAGACACTGATCTGAGGTCTGATGGGGGCACAAGACGCTGATCTGAGGTCTGATGGGGTCACAAGACGCTGATCTGAGGTCTGATGGGGGCACAAGACGCTGATCTGAGGTCTGATGGGGGCACAAGACGCTGATCTGAGTTCTGATGGGGTCACAAGACGCTGATCTGAGGTCTGATGGGGTCACAAGATGCTGATCTGAGGTCTGATGGGGTCACAAGATGCTGATCTGAGGTCTGATGGGGCACAAGATGCTGATCTGAGGTCTGATGGGGTCACAAGATGCTGATCGAGGTCTGGGGGCACAAGATGCTGATCTGAGGTCTGATGGGGGCACAAGATGCTGATCTGAGGTCTGATGGGGGCACAAGATGCTGATCTGAGGTCTGATGGGGGCACAAGATGCTGATCTGAGGTCTGATGGGGGCACAAGATGCTGATCTGAGGTCTGATGGGGGCACAAGATGCTGATCTGAGGTCTGATGGGGGCACAAGATGCTGATCTGAGGTCTGATGGGGGCAAAGGAAGGGGGCGCCATTTCATTTTTCGCCTCAGGCAGCAGAAAAGCTAGAAGCGGCCCTGGGCACGGGGTGCGCACAGTTATTTCAATAAACCCTTACCCTGCCGTGGCCGCCCGTCCCCATGCCCCATGCAGCTCTCCGGCGCTTCCTCCTTTGCTGGCTGTGTGATACCGCGAGACCCGGAGTTGGGTCACAAGTCTCGCGGGATCACATTGCTTCAGGAGAAGAAGGCGCGCGCTGAAGTCCGGAGAGAACAGGTAAGTATTTTTTTGTGTGTGTGTTTGTGGCTGTGCACATCTGGGGGGGGGGGGCACCTGTCAGGCTGGCAAATGGGACAGGTCTTATGGGGGGAAAAGCGGGCTGATCTGAGGTCTGATGGGGGCTGGGGCACAAAAGGCTGATGTGATCTTTGATGGGGCACAATGTTCTGATCTGAGGTCTGATGGGGCACAATGGGCTGATCTGAGGTCTGATGGGGGCACATTCTGCTGATCTGAGGTCTGATGGATGCATAGTTGGTATGTTTATCATGACTCCTTTAGTTGCATTAAGTTTGCTGGCAAGCTCTAGATACGGTACATTGCTGCGATAGTTATGTAGAAATATAGTAAATACATGCAGGCACAATAGCCTCCATTGTCAGCCTATAGGGCCGACCCCTGTGACTGGACAACTAAAGTGCATAGGGTCAGGTTTTGCTGGGGGGTGGTGGCGCGGCTGAAATTTGGGGGCGTGGGGGAATGGGTAGCATTGGGGGGGGGGGGGTGTCATCACAGAGAGTGCCTAGGGCAGCATGAACCCTAAATACGGCCCTGACTACAGTGCCTTGCGAAAGTATACGGCCCCCTGGAACTTTTCAACCTTTTGCCACGTTTCAGGCTTCAAACAAAAAGATATAACATTTTAAATTTTTGGTGAAGAATCAACAAGTGGGTCACAATTGTGAGGTGGAACAAAATTTATTGGATCATTTAAACTTTTTTGTAATAATAAAACTGAAAAGTGGGGCGTGCAAAATTATTCGGCCCCCTTGCATTAATACTTAATGCGCCACCTTTTGCTGCGATTACAGCTGCAAGTCGCTTGGGGTATGTCTCTATCAGTTTTGCACATCTAGAGACTGAAATTCTTGCCCATTCTTCCTTGCAAAACAGCTCGAGCTCTTTGAGGTTGGATGGAGAGCGATTGTGAACAGCAGTTTTCAGCTCTTTCCACATATTCTCAATTGGATTCAGCTCTGGACTTTGACTTGGCCATTCTAAGACCTGGATACCTTTATTTTTGAACCATTCCATTGTAGATTTTGCTTTATGTTTGGGATCATTGTCTTGTTGGAAGATAAATCTCTGTCCTAGTCTCAGGTCTTTTGCAGACTCCAACAGGTTTTCATCCAGAATGGTGCTGTATTTGGCTCCATCCATCTTCCCATCAATTTTAACAATCTTCCCTGTCCCTGCTGATGAAAAGCAGGCCCAAACCATGATGCTGCCCCCACCATGTCTGACAGTGGGGATGGTGTGTTCAGGGTGATGAGCTGTGTTGCTTTTACGCCAAACATATCGTTTTGCATTGTTTCCAAAAAGTTTGATTTCGGTTTCATCTGACCAGAGCACCTTCTTCCACATGTTTGGTGTGTCTCCCAGGTGGCTTGTGGCAAACTGTTAACGAGACTTTTTATGGATATCTTTGAGAAATGGCTTTCTTCTTGCCACTCTTCCATAAAGGCCAGATTTGTGAAGTGTTCGACTGATTGTTGTCCTATGGACAGACTCTCCCACCTCAGCTGTAGATCTCTGCAGTTCATCCAGAGTGATGATGGGCCTCTTGGCTGCATCTCTGATCAGTCTTCTCCTTGTTTGAGATGAAGGTTTAGAGGGACGGCCGGGTCTTGGTAGATTTGCAGTGGTCTGATACTCCTTCCATTTCAATATGAACGCTTGCACAGTGCTCCTTGGGATGTTTAAAGCTTGGGAAATATTTTGGTATCCAAATCCCTCTTTAAACTTCTCCACAACAGTATCACGGACCTGCCTGGTGTGTTCCTTGGTCTTCATGATGCAGAACCCTGAGACTATCACAGAGCAGGTGCATTTATACGGAGACTTGATTACACACAGGTGGATTCTATTTATCTTCATCAGTCATTTAGGACAACATTGGATCATTCAGAGATCCTCAATCAACTTCTGGAGTGAGTTTTCTGAAGTGAGTGGGCCGAATAATTTTGCACGCCCCACTTTTCAGTTTTATTATTACAAAAAAAGTTTAAATGATCCAATAAATTTCGTTCCACTTCACAATTGCGACCCACTTGTTGTTGATTCTTCACCAAAAATTTAAAATGTTATATCTTTTTGTTTGAAGCCTGAAATGTGGCAAAAGGTTGAAAAGTTCCAGGGGGCTGAATACTTTTGCAAGTACAGTGGGGAAAAAAAGTATTTAGTTAGCGACCAATTGTGCAAGTTCTCCCACTTAAAAAGATGAGAGAGGCCTGTAATTGACATCATAGGTAGACGTCAACTATGAGAGACAAAATGAGAAACCAAATCCAGAAAATCACATTGTCTGATTTTTAAAGAATTTATTTGCAAATTATGGTGGAAAATAAGTATTTGGTCAATAACAAAAGTTCATCTCAATACTTTGTTATATATCCTTTGTTGGCAGAGGTCAAACGTTTTCTGTAAGTCTTCACAAGGTTGGCACACACTGTTTCTGGTATGTTGGCCCATTCCTCCATGCAGATCTCCTCTAGAGCAGTGATGTTTTGGGGCTGTCGCTGGGCAACACGGACTTTCAACTCCCTCCAAAAGTTTTCTATGGGGTTGAGATTTGGAGACTGGCTAAGCCACTCCTTCGTTGCCCTGGCGGTATGCTTGGGATCATTGTCATGCTGAAACACCCAGCCACGTTTCATCTTCAATGTCCTTGCTGATGAAAGGAGGCTTGCACTCAATCTCACGATACATGGCCCCATTCATTCTTTCATGTACACGGATCAGTCGTCTTGGTCCCATTGCAGAGCCCAAAGCATGATGTTGCTACCCCCATGCTTCACAGTAGGTATGGTGTTCTTTGGATGCAACTCTCCTCCAAACACGACGAGTTGTGTTTCTACCAAACAGTTCTACTTTGGGTTCATCTGACCAAGCTTCTTGCCTATTGCAGATTCAGTCTTCCCAGCCTGGTGCAGGTCTACAATTTTGTTTCTGGTGTCCTTCGACAGCTATTTGGTCTTCATCTTAGTGGAGTTTGGAGTGTGACTGTTTGAGGTTGTGGACAGGTGTCTTTTATACTGATAACAAGTTCAAACAGGTGCCATTACTATAGGTAACGAGTGGAGGACAGAGGAGCCTCTTAAAGAAGTTACAGGTCTGTGAGAGCCAGAAATTTTGCTTGTTTGTAGGTGACCAAATACTTATTTTCCACCATAATTTGCAAATTAATTCTTTAAAAATCAGACAATGTGATTTTCTGGATTTGTTTTCTCATTTTGTCTCTAATAGTTGAGGTCTACCTATGATGTCAATTACAGGCCTCTCTCATCTTTTTAAGTGGGAGAACTTGCACAATTGGTGGCTGACTAAATACTTTTTTTTCCCCACTGTATGTGTTGTCAGTGGGGAGAGAGGAAGAAGCCATAGTCAGACACCTCTGGTGGAGCCTTACAGTATCTCCTGGGGGAACAAGATATAACGGTCATTGGTGGACTGAGAACTTAGTGTCCCTAGAAAAAAATAAAAGTAGCCCCATGGTGTATGTGTGTCCAAACTGAAAGAAGGTACAGCAATACAAGTAGGCAAGGTCAACAGAAGTAGGCAGGGCCAGCAATACTGCCCCAGAAGAACCAAATACCACAGTGCAGCACAAAATACTGCCACCCCTGCTGCAGTATTTAAGTGCATCACCGTTCTGAGGACTTGAATTCAGGAGGGCACCTGCAGCCGCTGGCCATGGGCATAAGTAACTGATGCTCCTACCAGGGGGGCACCACCAATGAGGCCAGGTGAGGCGATCCCCTCAGGCAGCACCAGGTAGGGGCAAGAGGGTAGCAGCGGAAGGGCCATGGGCAATGAGCGCTTTCATTGTGGCAAAGGGTTTAGGTTAAGAAATTGGCATGGGGGGCAGCGGATTGCCGTTTCAGTTTTCACCTCAGGCAGCAGAAAGGCTAGGTGCACCCCTGGCTCCTAACATTAATTAATGCTGAGGGCGTCAGATCATTATGTACTCGGCCGTCCTCCGGGATATTTCTCTGTAGGCTCAGTCTGACACTGATAATGTCAGTGGAGAGAAGGTTGAGTAACTGAATTTGGGGGAGATTTGCAAGCTCCCCATACACATTAGACTGCTGGAAGAACCCGCCCTTCTCAACAAGTTCAGCTGACAATACAATTTAATATTTATGGGGGGGGCGACTGATCCTATCATTTATATTACTGTGGATTTAGGAAACCTGTTTGCCCTTGCAGTGATTACTAACCAGGAGCTGATTAGATCATGTTACCAACGTACAGCAGTATTTGTACAACCGCTCTTTGTGTTAATGTTTGCCCTGGGATGTCGTCCGCAGAGCATTATTCCAATTTCAAACACGGATTTTATCACTAAAATGTATTATGCAGGAGGGTAGAAATATTGATTCAGCAACAATGTATACCTTTAAATGTCCTGGAAACATCATTTCCATTGACATTGTCCAAGGTGTTTAACATCAGAGGGTTTCCTTGTCAAGATGTTTACCTGGTCCCAGTGTCCTCTTATTGGTCATAGTACACATTAAATTAAAGGGGTATTCCAGTCATATCCTGTGGATAGGGGATAACTGTGAGATGAATGGGGGTCCTACTGCTGGGACCTCCAACCACTGATCATGAGAATGGGGACCCCATATCTTGTGGAGCCTCCTCAAATGAAAGGAGTGGCCAGAGGCAGACAAGCGCTGTACTCGGGTATCTCCGGAGCTCCTATAGAAATGAATATAGCAGATGTGCGCACGTTCAACTGCCAAACTTCGTTCATTAAGAGGTCTCCATGGAGTACAGGGTCCCCATTTTTAGATCGATGATGGTTCCACTGGTAGGACCCCCACCAATTTAATAGTTATGTATGTTGTGTTTGTATAGGGGATAACTTTATGTAATCAGAATTGTTGGGTTTCCGAACCCAACGATTTCGATGGGATTGTTTGACACCACCATCTAACATGCATGGTGTTGTCCCAGATTTTTGAGTAAAGAAGATCTTAACACCTGCAAGCTTTTTGTTCTCAGGGGAGTTAAGCCTCTGCCAGAGATGACTGGCAGCAGTTTTCTTCCCACTTTCATTTGCAGTGAGACCAAGCAGGCATGTTTAGAGGGGAGTCAGGAGGAATAGCGATGGCTGAATGACTGTTCGGTTGCCAGCTGTCTCAACTGTAGGGTCAGCCTTAAAGAAGAACTCCCGCAAAAAATGTTATTCTCTGACCTGCTAGAAAGGTACATGATGTTATCTGTAGTGAAGGTAAACTTCTTACCAGTGACTGTATTTGTGAGTTATCCCCTCCCTTCTGATCCACAGCTGTGTGATGTGACCGACACTCTAATCACCAAATAACATAGCATCTTATGTGTGGATAGGAAGTCGGTTTCTCTATGTATTCCTATGGGAGCCTCAATGTCAGTCTCATAGAATAGAGAAGTAACTGACATATACAGTCACTTGCATCATGTATCTTTCTAACAGGTCAGAACATTTTTAATTTTTTTGCAGGCGTTCTTTAATGATCTGAGTGAAATCCAGCCCATTGTCAGTGGTGATCGACATGCAGTTAGCCCCTGCTGAGCAAGTGCAGGGGATGGGGCCCTGATGAGATGTTGTGTCATGGTTTACTCCCTTAGGCCGTTGCTCCCTGGGGGTCGGTGCAGTTGAAAGGTGGTTTGAAAAATCAGGCCAGAAGTAAATGTATAACAGTCTGTTAGTGCAAACGAACCAATATATGTACCCCGGAGAACCCTTTGAATGACTTTCACAATCCTTGGTTGACATCATCCACTAGAAGTCATAAGTGGCACCAAATATATTGTGTGCATGCCATTTTGGTAAGTGTTTTACAATTCAAGCCAGTCCTGCCCCTTCTTTGTGAAAAGCTCTAATAAGACAGTATATATCAAGTTGCAAAAAGGAAGGCTTATATTCTTATTCAAAACCAACTTTCTAACAAAAAGATTTCTGTAACAAGTTGTTGCTGTGTGTTGGATGGTGATGAATTCCTCCTCGGTTTTTTTTTTCTTTCCTCCGAGTCAACGCTGCGTCCTGTAGGGATCTTCCTGTCAGCGTCTGTTTCCAAGCTGCAACTATAAGATAACAGTGACAAACCATTCAGCGGGAGGGAGATGAATCTCCTCTATTTGTTTGCTTTGTCTGGCTTATTAATAATGACTTGATTGCTCTAAGGAACGTACACCTGGGGTCGGAAGAGGCTTCATGTAATGGGAAGGTCAGGCTTGACTGTGTCTTAATGATATCATCACACCGAGAAATTTAATGTATGCACTTTTCTAAGATTTTCATTTACTACTAGCATTAATATATTTACATTTATAAATCTGAAGACCTGGAACATTTCCTAGAACATCTGAAAGAAAAAAAACATATAAAAGACGCATATATTAGCATCTAGTTTTTGGTACAGTTCTTTTATTACCCTACTAGTGCAACTCATTACCTATTCCAGTGTGCAGTACCCCAGAGCAAGGAAGTATCTGCAAATTATTTATTTCATTATGTTATGTCATACAATGTATTGCACCCAGTATAACCGAGTATGGATGGCACAGCTGGGGTAAACAACCCTGGCTCAGTCCTTGTAGTAGGTTAGATGTGGACGAGCTCCACCCCTAGCTCTAGGGGAGTATTAGACAGAGTTTGGAAGGCAGAGGAAGATTTGACTTCTGCTCCCTCTTCTTAGGCTTGCTGTCACTAGAGCCAGTGTAGCACCCTTTCTTCCCTCAGGGCACACCCTGGATCTGGGTCTCCTGTCTGATAAGTGGGGTGCCTGTGATGTTAGGATGGGTGCAAAGCCAGTGCTAGAACAATAAACATCTCTTTTTACTGAATGTAGAATAGGGGTTGTAGTACATCAAGCAACTACCTGGAAACAGTACAAATTCTTTCCCCCCAATAACGAGGTATGGGAAGATGGGAAGCTGGCAAATAATAGCCCCTTTAGTATGCTATGTTGCCAAAGTCTCTCTCGCCAGAATCTCTGGCTGGTAACTGTAATCTGGCAATTGTTGTTGTAGCGCCCATTGTGGGATACAGAAGCACGTCTGGGCAGGATGTAGTTAAGTGTGAGGGGTGTCTTAACTGTAATCCCTCACAAGCAGCAAAGTCTAGTTAGCTGTTATGACAAGTTACATTGCTGATTCCTATGCTTGGCCATGCAGATTCTAAATTCTTCTCTCTTTTTCTTGCTGTATCAGAAGCAGTAACTTTCAGAGATCTGGTAGTCAATTGGCCTTTATTAAAAATATTGAGCTATTCTGTCACAAAGGGTTAACTGTTTTTCTAACCAGAAACACTGTGTAACGTAAAGTGAATTACAAATATTTCAGAATGAATAAGCTTATGTATGCTACGTGAATAAATATATTTACTAAGTGATTAAATATACAATAACACAAGAAATCACATACAGAGTAATAAAGAGTAAATACACATCACTAGCCTAAATGGGGTGGAGATTCCGTCAATCATGCTATATCCCATGGCTGTCTACCCCGATATAACACATGACCGACAGCTCAGGGTGTACAAGAGAGAGAGCGCAAATCATATTCACATCCTACCTAGAATGGAGAGCCTGGTGGAGTCTCCTGAGAGAAGGTGGGTAGCAGAGTTTTAACCTGTCAGCCCCTCCTCCAGTGTGCATCACGCGTGTCTCTGAGATCACTAAGGAATGTGGTCTTATCAGCACAATGGGGGATGGGTACGATCTCTAACCCACTTTATTACAAGGGAAACTTATAAACTATTACACAGAGTATTAAACAGAATTAAAGGGAAGAAATTAAAAATACCCTTACAATAGACATTAGTACTTTCATTTTCACTTTGTTCAGATGGGAGGTGAGGTGCCCAGGGGTTTCACATTACGTCTAATGACAATGATTACCATCTACGAATTTAATTCTAAAAAAAAAATTAAATTTCTTTTTTTCCACAGGGAATGCAGTCGAATTTTCGGAGAAGATGGTTTGACACTGAAGCTTTTCCTCAAAAGGACTGCCCCTTTTTCCATTCTATGGACTTTGACAAATTACCTCTACTTACTTGCTCTTAAAAAACTGACAGCCACTGATGTGTCTGCTCTATTCTGCTGCAACAAAGCCTTTATGTTCCTGCTTTCATGGATCGTCTTGAAGGACAAGTTCATGGGTGTACGGGTAAGAACACCGACGCGCCTGTTATTCTTGTTTACTCTACGGTTATAAAATTTCACTAGCCAGATTCTATTTAGAGATGTGCCGCGAGTTTACCCCGTCTTTTTCTAGCTATTAGCTTTAATTGAACAAGTGAGTCACTATTTGGAGAGGTGCCTGAGCTACTCCTTTTGTGAAGTATGTGTGGATTTTTTGTTTCCGTTCGGTTATGTAAATAATGTTTGCGCTTTATTGGTTTATTTTTATTTTGGTATTTGTTTTTATTTTTATAAAAAGGAACACGTTAAAAAAGGGAAGATAGTCTGTTTTTCACATTTTTTAAATTGTTACTAGCACAACATACACTTAAAATATGTAATCTTTTTATTATGTCCCCTTTAATAATGGTCGATTTGATGTATTGGTTATGGTGACTGTGGCAGAGCTAGATGTTGCATTATGTCATATGGTGGCTTTTTTATTATTTTATTTTTTATTGTACACTTTGTGCCCCTCATAAGGTCATACAAGACCTTTGGGGGCATTTAACACAGTAATAGTGCTCCCAAAAGTCCCACCAATAGTAGTAATTCTCTCCCAGACTGCCCTTAGTAGTAATACTTCCCCTATAGTAGTAATATTGTTCCCTTTAGTCCCCCCAGTAGTAATAGTTCCTTCATATGGTACTCTAGTAGTAATAAAGCCCACTACAATGACCATTATTGTAGTGCCTACAGTTGTACTGATGCTCTCTATAGTGCCCTCAGTAGTAAAAAGTCACAGTAGTAAAATGCCCACAGTAATAAAAATGACCCCCTATAATGCCCCAATAGTATCCTCCCCCAAACAAACATGGTAAAACCCACCCAGCCTGGCCAATGGGCACACATATTTACTACAAGACACTTTAGGCCATCTGAAGGTGCCTCTGGTCAATTGTTGGATTGGACTATCTCTGACAGTCCCGTATTGTTGAATGGAGCCACACGCATATATGACCTCAGCAGTTAGACCTCTGCCGATTAGAGACAGTCCCTATCCTGAGGATAGGGAATAGATGATTGTAATGGGACAACCCCTTTAAACCAGGATAACACCTTTAGTTTAAAGAGTGTTCAAGCTTAATTCACTGCAAAAGAGCAAGAGGTTGAAGTAATGGCATGGGACAGGTTACAGATGGCACATCAGTGGTTCACTGATCCATCATAAACAGCCAGACAGTCCTCACGTTCCTGCCAGGTTCTTCTCTGCTTTAGGGGAAGATAAGCTCTCGCTCTCTTTTTAATGCCTGAACAAAAGAAAATGCATCACAGATCACAGCCCCAGCCACAAGATCCCCTCCCCTCAGCTCTATTCAATTCTAGCTTAAAAAAAAAAAAAAAAAAAAGAGTGCAGACTTCCAAACTGCATGGAATTCAATGGTAGAATAAACTCCAAGTTCCTAATGTTTTTTTTATTTCTGTAACTTGTAGTGAAATATTATCAGGCAAATAAAGCTGTAGGAATAACCCCTGCGGCTCCAAAGATGGCGTAGAACTGTGCAGCAAATTACATTTCATGATTTTATTTTCTAAGAGGTCCAATACATTGATGTTAGATTGCAAGTTCTGAGCCTTCCCCCCCAAATGAATGAATTATTAAGGTATCTCTTCTCTTACATTGTCACAGTTCCATTGAGCCATTTCTTAATTTTACCCGCTGACATTTGGGGACAACTGCACCGGGCCCATGAGGGGAGAGGACGGGAGTGGTGGTAGTGCCAGTACTCAAGGGGGTGGTCCTCAATAAGGCATTCCCAGGACTCTGGAGTGAAGAGAGGGTTGTACCCTTTCTTCCCCGCAGGGCACACCCTGGTTTGGGGTCTCCTGCCTGGTGGTAGTTGGGGTGTCCTTGGTGTTGATGGGTTTTAAGGCGAAAGGTATGGTGGAATGTAATGTGGTGGCAGTGCAGGTGATGGTGTAAGGTAATAAGACAGATGGCTTTGGGAGTCTACGTAAAGGGGTTTTCCAGAGTTTAACTACTGATGACCTATCCTCAGGATAGGTCATCAGTATCTGATCAGTGGGGGTCAGACATCCAGGATCCCTGCCAATCAGCTGTTTGAGAAGATACCGGCACTCAAAGCTTACCAAGCACAGCACCGTACATTGTACAGCAGCTGTGCTTGGTATCGCGCTCAGTTGCTCCTAGGCCACGTGACCGTTGAACGCGACGTCACTGGCCTAGGAAAAGCTGAGAGAACGTCTTGGCGCTCACGGGAGCACTGGTGCCTTCTCAAACAGCTGATCGGCCGGGGCCCTGGGTGTCAGACTCCCACCGATCAGATACTGATAACCTATCCTGAGGATAGGTCATCAGTAGTTAACTTCAGGAAAACCCCTTTAGTGACTGACTGCAACCTCTGCATGACTAAGCAGGTAACTGTCAATCAGTAAGTAGGACCGCCCACATGACTTCAGCATAGAGAAAGCAGAGCAGTACATGTATGAATTACAAGTTTTGCTGAATCTTTTTTTCCACAAAACTATATATCAATCTGCTCAACTCTTCCTGCTCTATTACATTTTGTTTACTTTAACCCGCCAACAGTCACATTCAAATTGGAAAAAGGCCTCCCAAAAATGTCACGTTTTTTATTGTATATTTTTAATTTAGATCTGAAGTAAATATAGTTGCCACACAAGTCAGGTCACTGAAGGCCATTTTAACCACCTTAGTGACATAACCAATTTTAGCCTTAAGGACCAGTAACTTCTTATCCAACGGTCATAAAAAGTTTTCTTCAATTTGTAAGAAATTGCATTTTTATATAGTTTTTATAATCTTATGATACCAAATAAAAACACTTGTTTTTACAAAAGAATGTGATTGTATATCTGCATTCCAAGACCCAGAACATTTTTATTTTTCCGATGAAATGTGTGAGGGCTAATAGGTTAGATTCCTCCCTAGTTATTGCCATTACTGTAGCATGTATAGGCATCACTGGAGAAGCAGTCCGAATATTTTGTGGTAAAGATAGGATATGGACAAGGAGAACAGTGTAGAATGGAAACTTTATTAATGTTTGTGTGTGTGGGGTTTGACGTATTTGACACTATGAACCTGACGTTAGTAACCTACATAGTAACAGTTTATAAGGCCGAAAAAAGACATCTGTCCATCCAGTTCAGCCTGTTTTCCTACAAGTTGATCCAGAGGAAGGCAAAAAATCCCTGTGAGGTAGAAGTCAATTTTCCCCACTTTAGGGAAAAAAATTCCTTCGACTCCAATCAGGCAATCAGAATTACTCCCTGGATCAACGACCCATCTCTAGTAACTATAACCTGTAATATTATTACCCTCCAGAAATACATCCAGGCCTCTCTTGAACTCTTTTAGTGAACTTACCATCACCACCTCCTCAGGCAGAGAGTTCCATAGTCTCACTGCTCTTACCGTAAAGAATCCTCTTCTATGTTTGTGTACAAACCTTCTTTCCTCCAGACGCAGAGGATGTACCCTTGTCACAGTCACAGTCCTGGGGATAAATAGATGATAGGAGAGATCTCTGTACTGACCCCTGATATATTTATACATAATTATTAGATCTCCCCTCAGTCGTCTTTTTTATAAAGTGAATAAGCCTAATTTTGATAATATTTCTGGGTACTGTAGTCCACCCATTCTAGTTATTACTTTAGTTGCCCTCCTCTGAACCTTCTCCAAAGGGTCATGTAGTCAATGAATAGCCTAATTTGGCACAGAGGGGTGATTAGATGGCACCAGACCCCCATATATAACAGAGAACAAGTATGCTCTCTGATGAAGTAGTATGCACAGAAGTCCATGGTACCCATGGGCTTGCTAAGACCTCAAGGCTTCAGCTGCTTTCACTCCCAACCCAATTTCTAAATGATGAAGAAGGATTAATGCTGTGACCATGATCTTGCTTTAAAGCTTAAATTGTCAGCTTTCAAGCAAGATCAGGAGCATTAGCTCTTTTACATTGAGAGATTATAGCATTTAGAAGTTGGGTCAGAAGTGATAGCACTTGAAAGCAGGTTTCAGCTGCTTTTACTCCCAACCCGATTTCTAAATGTTGCTGGCCTTGTTTAAGAGCTTAGATTGTCAGCTTTCAAATAAGATCAGGTCCAAATCTCTAGCTGCTGCACAGCCCGAGATATGAAGGATTAAAACAACCCCTCATCTTGCTGCCTGGGCTGAACTGCTAGGTCCTTTTCTCAAACCCAGAGCAGAACTTGGGCAAAACTGTTAGGGGTTAAGACCAGTTCCACGGGAGCATAGTATGGATGTGTGTTCTGGCCCAACCGCAGATCATAGGGATCTATGATGCTGTCAATTTTGGTCTGTAAACCTGCAATTGGGCCAGGACACACGTCCATAATACAGACATGTGAATCCAGCCTAAGTAGTATATAATTTACTTGTACGAACATAATTAAAGAAGATCTGGAAAATGTAACATCCTGCCTTAGATTCTTGTCAAAACGTCGAGTTCAGGATTCTGCGGCAGATTGAACGGCCAGTGCTGTGCTAAACATTTTTCTAGCCCAATCAGCATTTTTTTTTTTTTTATACCAAGACGAATCATGTCATGTGAGGCCTCAAGGTATATCCAGTACCAGAGGGTTACTGTCAGCACAGCAGAGCCAGGCTACGTCAATGTTATAGAATTTACTAAACCGTATACAATGAATGGGACTGAGCCCCAACTCCAACCCATTAGGACAAGTATGTGTATTATTTAAAGTAAAGGATATAAGTGGTCCCCCGACATTACTTATCCCCAAGAACAATAAGTTTGTTGGCAGAATCTGTTGGGGTTTGGCCACACATGCAGGTTTTATATGAAGTTTTTGAAGCAAAAACAAGTAGTGGATTAAAAAAGTAATCTCTGTCCTGGAACCAGCCCAGTACCTCACATGGGTCCAGAGAACTCCCCATTCATTGTTCCAATTGCTCAGCTAGTTTTATTTCAAGATGGCAGCTCAGGGAGCATGTGCTGTCTACAGCAGCTCTGTCCCTATCACAGCTCAGAAGGCGTGTCTTTTTTGCTGCAGCTCTCTCCTTGTAATGCTGCTTTCACACAGTGTTTGAGTGAGTAATTTCGATCAGTGATTGTGAGTCAAAACCAGAAATGAAGCCTACACAGACATAAGGTATCATGGAAAGATCTGCACCTGTTCTGTGCTTTCAGCCTACACCTGGTTTGGCTCACATTAAGGGTCCATTCACACGACCGTAAGTGTTTTGAGGTCCACAAGTTGTGGATCCGCAAAACACAGGTACCAGACCTATGATAGAAATGCCTGTTCTTGTCTGGAATCTTTTTTGCAGGGCCATGGAATGGAACTACGGATGCGGACAGTACATGGTGTGCTGTGCGTAAAATTGTGGAACGGCTGTGGACCCAGAAGTATGGTCGTGTGAATGGACCCTTACTGATGAAAATTACTGATGACACCCTGACTGTGTGAATGCGGTTTACTGTAACTGTCACAGCTTCTAACAGTAATTACGGCTGGTGGCAGTTGCAGGATAGATCTGTGCATGCATGACCATAGATTAAACACCAGGGGGCGCCATTAGAATTAAGTAAAGAGAATGTCTCATAACTAGAGCATGTTAGTAACAGAAAGCAAATTAGAAAAGTAAGTAGATTTTCTTCATTAAATGGTAACACAACCCTTTTAAAGGGTTTCTGTCACCTCGTTTGACCATATTAAACCAGATGACATTTGCAATGCGCAAACGTCACCTGATGTCTAATATGGCATTTTTAAGCTTTGTGTTCCCGTTTTCTTTAAAAAAAAAATCTACTTTTGTAACATGCAAATTATCTTTACTAGGTGCAAGGAGCGGTAACCCTGCACCTAGTAATGCCGTTTTCCCCACTTTCTATATGTCGTCATCAGCGCGGATTGACAGGGCCAGGCAGCTCACTATCTGCTGCTGGCCCTGTCAGCGCTGCAAATCCCGCGCCTGCGCCCTGGGTCCGTCATTCGGCGCAGGCGCAGTGAGTGCCGCTGTGTCTGCCTGCGCTGCCTTCTTTTCCGGCTGTAGTGTGGCGTCATCGGCGCAGTGAGGAAACCGGGAGTCCGGCAGCCAGCGGCACTCACTGCGCCTACGCCGAATGGCCAAACAAGGTGACAAAAGCCCTTTAATACTTTCTTTCCTTTTAGAATTTATTTCTGATTTTGGCTTCAAAAACTGCATTAAAAAATCTGCATGTGTGGCTGTGCCCTTAAAGAAGTGTTTAGAATTGACAGTCAGTCTTAGATAGAAAACACCATCTTATATAGGAGTGTGTAGTAAGCCTCCATACATGCCTATAATTGAAGAGGGGTTCCAAAATTTAACCTAATTGAGGCTTATTCCGCTTAACGTACAGTTTTATACATAGCAGCTAACAGACCATCTTTTTTCACTGGTTGCACTGAACCCAGTTTGTAAGAAACTTGTGGCACCCGTCTAATAGGCTGTGTTACAGTACACCTTGCATCTACACCTTTTGGTTCAGTGGCGTACCTGCAGTAAAGGCAGACCCCGTGACTGCGATGGGGCTTGGGGGAGGGCGGGCCTGACACTGAAAAGGTTCTGCATTTTCATGTTTCCACCACTAGAGGGAGCTCAATAGAAAGAGATTATTACAGCTTTCATGTTAGTTGTATTAATTCCTATTCCCTGATCTCCCCCTAGTGGTGGCTGCAGGTAGCCAACTTTATAATAGAAGAGAAGCAGGTGATTATATCAATGAATGAATTTTTGCCAGTTTTCTGGTGTAAATACATTGAGAAATATGGTGTTCAGAATGAGCACCATATATTTGAAGATCCTCTCCTACTTTTTCCAGCGTAAAAGTCGGTATAAGGTGGGTGAGGCCAAAGACAACCTTTTTTATTTCTATTTGTATCAAATTAAAATTTCTTCCATTTGATAAAAAAACAAAAACGTAAATGCGTCAGAAATCTAAGGTGTTGCCCATATTCTGGATTGCCTGGAAGTGACACATTTACACCGGAAAACTAGGTGTAGAGGGCCCATACTAAGTTTTGCTATGGGGCCCAGTGAGATCTGTGTACACCCCTGTTCCAGTTAAAAGGATTTTCCATTACTTTACAACTGATGCACCTGCAAAACAGCTGTTTGAGAAGACACCGGCACACGGTCATCAGTAGTAAAGTCTCGGAAAATCCCTTTAAAGGGGAGATCGACTTATGGAGGCTAGTATGTCTCCCTTCTCTAATCCCTATCAGTCAGCAGACATACCCCCCCCCCCCTTCCCCAATCTAGGCAATAGAAATGTAATAATACATGTCTGTCATCTGAAGTATAGGCCAATATGACTGCACGCGCCCCCCCCCCCCCCCAAGGGGTAATTACATATAATTAGGAAATTGGAATTCACAAATTAAGCCGCTATAAATTCAGTGCATCATTTTAAAAGGTTTTACCTAGGACTGGAAGATGATGGCAGCTTCCTTCCCGATACAGCTCCACACCTGTCCATGCCTGGTATTGCAGCTTAGTTTCATTAAAGTGAATGGGGCAGAGCTGTAATACCACACACAACCTGTGGACAGGTGTGGCGCTGTTTTTGGAAGAAGGCAGAAGGAAATTCCATACAACTGATTACGGATGCCCGGCTATTGTCTGCTTATAGCTTCTTTGCTGTTATATACGGCCGGAATAAATATTTTAGCAGAATGCTGTTACAGGCGGCCATATGACCAGCGCTTTATATTCTGAATAAATGATGAAGAACTTTTCATTAAAAACCCTCTAGTGTAGTTATTAATAGTGAGGGGTGTAAACGTTTACGTTCTGTAATGTTATACTGAATTATTAATATGATATTCACCGCATTTAAATCCTTCTATAACGTAGGAGTCGTATTATCCGCTTTATTACTGTATTATCGCCATTTTCTTGCTTCTTAAAGGGGTATTCCCATCTCAGACAATGGGGGCACATATTGCTAGGATATGTCCCCATTGTCTGAAAGGTGCAGGGCCCACCTCTGAGACCCACACCTATCTAATAAACGGAGCCTTGAAAGTCACGGAGGGCACACTACGCATGCGCAGCTGCCCTCCATTCATTTCTATGGGGCTGCAGAAAATAGCCGAGAGCTGGCTCGGCCATTTCCATCGTCCCCATAGAAATGAATGGGAGAGGTTGCCGCGGAAGCGTGGTGTGCCCTCAGTGACTTTCAACAAGATAGGTGTGGGTCCCAGAGGTGGGACTCGCACCTATCAGACAATGGGGGCATAGCCTAGCAATATAACCCCGTTGTCTGAGATAACACAACCCCTTTAACACAAAAGAATTTCTGATTTTTGTCTACCTTCAAATATGCTACTTTCTCAGCAGGTGATCTAAAATGCTGAGAGGGGTTCTCTTGACCTTACTATGGATTGAACTAGGGGCCTGTATGGAGCAGTGCTATGACCTGCCCGAGGTTTAAAGAAGTGCTCCCTCTGCTGGACAGTCTTATCCAACAGGGGTATTGATTTAGACCAGGGATGCTCAACCTGCAGCCCTCCAGCTGTTGTAAAACTACAACTCCCACCATGCCCTGCTGTAGGTTGTCTGGACATGCTGGGAGTTGTAGTTTTGCAACAGCTGGAGAGACGCAGGTTGGTCATCCCTGATTTAGACTAGTGGGCCCTCCACCTGTTGTGAAACTACAACTCTACAGAGGGCGTGCCATGAGTCGTAGCCTCAGGCTTGGAGCGCTGATTTCATAGGGGATGAAAATGCCATCATTCAGCTTAAAGATGTTTTTTTTTATCAGTATCTGATTGGTGGGGGTCCACTAGATAGTGGCTGTGCTTGGTATCGCAGCTCAGCTGCATTCATTTCAAAAAGCTATGAGGAGACCATGGTGCTACTGAGAGCGTCGGTACCTTCTCAAAACAGCTGATCTCGGGGGGTTCCCGGTTGTTGGATCAGATAGTGATGACCTAGCCAGAGGATAGGTCATCGGTAAAAATATCTTGGAAAACCCCTTTAAAAAGGTGATAAAAGAAATGATGTACAATGTATACAATGACTTGGTATGGTGGAGGAACAACCATTTTTAACAGATAAGTCGCAATGGTGGAATAGTCTGGGACACTTTGAAATCTTGTATATTTACAACCCAGCTCTGGAAGTTTTACGGAGTAACTCCTCTTGTCTCTAGCGTTCATTAAAGGGGTTCTCCAATCCCATGCTCTCCAGCCCCTCTCCCCCCTGCGGCAAGATCACAGGAGCCCTATGGATGCTATGGCAGCCAGTAACCTTGAGATGGCTGCCTACTGTGCCATAGCAATGTCTCTATTGAGCCCTTCCTATGGGCAGGGCTCAATAGGAACACAACATTGTTCCATAGACTACAATGGTAAACTTATGCACTCTATGGTATAAGCTATTTAAAGATTGCATGTTCAAGTCCCCGAGGGGCTAAAAATAATGTTACAAAAAGGAAAACAGTATGTAAAAATATACAAAAAATAAGGATTAAAAATTCAATTAACTCCTCTTTCCCCATTTTACACATGAAATAAAAAAAAAATAAACATCACTAGTATTGTTGCATACGAAAATGCCAACTATTTAAATATAAGGGGATAATAAAGTTAAGGGGATCAGAACATGGTGATGCAAAGGATTGTTTTTCTCGTTTTTTTATTTTTTAATGTATTAAAAGAAAACAAAAACGTCATCAATTTGGTATCTCTGCAAGAATTAAGTTAACATCATTTTTGCCACTGAAATGTTGCAAAAACAAAACCCATAAAATAATGGCAACGGCAGAATTGAATTTTTTTCCCAATTCCACCCCATTTACAGTATTTTCCAGCTTTCCAATACATGAAATCGAATATTAATTGTATCATTAGAAAGTATAACTTGTCACACAAGCTAACAAGCTCTGATTTGCCTATATAAATGGAAAAATAAAATGATAGCTTTTGGAGGAGAGGGAGGAAAAACTAAAAAACTAAAAATAAATTGTTTACGATGGGAAGGGGTTTTGTCATTAAAAAAAATATTGCTTATAGCTAAATTCAGTCCATTATGAAACATTTTTTGTATTTAGACCTTTTTAAAAAATGATAGTTGTTAGTATAGCGCCATCTTCTGTTTCTAATGACCAGATTTTCTGTGTCCACCTTAACAGTTGCTTTCTCATTCTCACTTGGTCAGCATTTCTTCTGACACACAGAGAAGATGCTGCAACTTTAGAAGCAATCAGTTTTCCGCATAAGAGATCCTTCCGCATACCAGAAGGAGCAAAACCAAGCATGTGCGTCCACCTCTGCACATTTACTGAGGTGGACACAGAAAGTTGTTAATCAGAAACAGCAGGTGGTGCTATACTAACATTCTAGTAATATCTGGGGATTTGAGCATGTAAATTCAAAAAATTATTATGGGCTGAATTTACGGTAACTATAAATAATATTTTTTGTGGGACAACCCCTTTAATGTTGTCATTTCTTCTGCGATACTGTGGCAATTCTGTGATTAGCTGGCATGTGGACAATACTTTCTGGGATTTTGTACTTTAGTTTGCTCAAAAATGTAAAAACATTGTGAGGGGAAGGAAGTAAAGACATGTTTACCTCTTTATTTTGGCACAGATAGTTGCTACAATAATGGCAATAACTGGGATCGTCATGATGGCGTATGCGGATGGTTTCCATGGCGACTCGATTATTGGAGTGGCTCTCGCTGTTGGATCTGCCTCGGCGTCTGCACTATATAAGGTAAAAGGTATTGCATCATCTGAATGACAATTTACTTACAACTGTTGTTGAGAATGTATATGGCCAAAGATTGTGGGAGGAGGAAATCTGGCTGCATTGGAAATGAACGTGTCGCTTCTCTGAGTTTTAGCTCCTTGTATTCCCTTTGAGTAGCAAAATACCATATTTTTCACTCTATAAGACGCATCTAGGTTTTAGAGAAGGAAAATAAGAAAAAAAATTAAATTTTTCATCAGGCCTCAGATCAGACAGCAAAATAAAACCTACCTCTCCTGCTCCGGATGGGGTGCTCTTTCTGCACTCACTGCTCCCTGGTCTTCCAGGCCCCAGGATGCATTGTGACCTGATGTCGCACAGTGTCAGGTCATAACTACTTCTGTGTGCACTACGTCCTGATGCTATACGTGGTCAGGACACAGCGGGCCCCCAGAAGAAAACCAGTGAGTGGAGTACCTCTAAACTTTAGAAACGAAGGAAGAGAGACACTATGTGCGGTGAGCGAAGGCAAAATTTTTTTGCATTGGGCCACGCCCCCATACAGTTCCAGGACTGCGGGTCAGCCACTGAAATCTGGGACTGTCCGGGAGGAATGGAGTGGTGAGTGCTAGCACTGTTACAGTCACGGCTCCCCTCGCCTCCTGAATACTAATGAGCGCTTCCATAATGAAAGCACTCATTAGTATTCGCTTAAGACACACTGACATTTTACCCCACTTTTGGGGAAAAGTGAAAAAAAAAACTTTAATGTAAAAATGCTGAACTCTTAGGTCTGGTCCACTGGAATGTATTACGGACATGTTATTACAAAGGTATATGGCTACCTTAGGGAACAGGAACCACCAGTAATAGGACTGAATAGAGCGGAGTGAACTGCATGTCAGGCCTGGTCCACACGAATGTATTACCAACATATGCGTCTATTTCGGATGCGTGACCCGACCCAACTGCAGGTTTATCTGGGCCGAACTCACAGCATCATAGATCATAGTGACAAATAACCTGATTGAGCATGGATGCTGAGCTACATCCAAAGTCTATGAGACTGATGAAGACAGCCAAGCACTGTACTGCTATCTCAGTAGGCTTTGAATTGAGTGGCAGTGCCCATGCTTGACTGCTCTCATGAATGGTGGGAGTCCCAGTGCAGACAGATACTTGTCTTTGACCCATGCTTGCCAACTTTCCAGCTGGCACCTCCAGAAGATTAAGGCATACAGCAAGAGTAGCATGGCGTCTTAATTTTTTCAGGGCTAGCCACACCCATTACTTTTGGGTCACATTCCTTTACATGTTGTGTAAGATGAGATAACTTCTAGGTATAGAGGAAAGCTATCCCGTATCCTCTTTTCCCCAGGACCTACCTACTCAAAGTTGCTGCAGGGACCCCCATAGTCAATCATCTGGTAGCATCTTTCTGCTGTATGAGCAGGTAATATTTGAATGTATTTGGACACTGGGCATCCCAAAATATATTTTACTGGTGGGCCTTAGGCACCTCAGTCCGACACTGCCTGGAAGATTTCCCCACCTCTTCCAGGATGTCTACCCTTTTTCCAGCAGCCTCCCAGATCTTCAGGGAGAGTTGGCAAGTATCCTTTTACCTCAAGCTACATCTAGATTCCTTGCCATAGCAAAGGTTACCATTTTCCTTGTTAAAGTGCATCTGTCAGCAGCTTTGTAGCTATGACACTGGCTGACCTGTTGCATGTGCACTTGGCAGCTGAAGACATCTGTATTGGTCCCATGTTCATTTGTGCCCTCCTTGCTGAGAAGAATTATATTTTAATGTATGCAAATAAGTCTCTAGGAGCAATGGGGGCGTTGCAGTTAAACCGAGAGGCTCTACTGTCTCTCTGCAAGTGCCGCAACCTCTACTCTTTGACAGGACCCAGTGGGATCACGTTTTCATTGCCTGGTCTTGTCAATCCAAGTGCAGAGGATGCAGTAGCTGCAGAGAGAGCAGAGTCTCTAGGTGTAATGGCAACGCCCACGTTGCTCCTAGAGGCTCATTTGCATATAGTAAAACATTTTTCTCAGCAATGTGGGCACATATGAACATGCCAAGTGCACTTGTAACAGGTCAGCCAGTTTCATAGGTACAAATCTGCTGACAGATGCCCTTTAACCTCCCAAAAATGTCACTTTTTTATTGTAGATTTTTAATGTGTGTCTGCAGTAAATCGTGTTGGCACACAACTCAGGCAACACTTTTGCATTTTTTAACCCCTTAGTGACGTCATTAATTTTAGCCTTAAGTACCAATAATATTTTCCCCCTTTCTGTTCTAGCAGTCATAACTTTTTTTAATTTTTCCTTTTCATTTTTATTTTTATTTTGCAGGATTAGATTGTAAGTTTTTAGGAGTCATTTTGGAGTAGATATAGTGTAGTAAATGACTTTTATTACTTTATTTTTAGGGGAAACGATAATCAGTTTTTACATTATTTTGTGGAATTTATTTATGGTGTTCACTGTGTTGTAAAAATAACATATTATGTGGATCCATACACTGATGATATTGCCAGGTTATATATATTTTACTATTTTCCCTTTCCTCCTCATTCAGACTGACAAGGAGAGGGAAGTACTGCTTTAGCTGCTCATATCTCTGGTTTGGTAGCACCTATGTATTGTTTGAAAGCTTTCATACGATACCAGAATGACAGCATTATCTTCAGTACATGGGAAGATATCACTGTTAGAAATTGGGATGCAGTGAATACAGCTGAATGTGAAAGTAAAAGCAGGTTTTACCCACGATTATTCCCGACTTGATTTCTAACAGTGATATCTCCTCTGTTGCTTGGACTAGTGCCGTTAATCTGGAATGCCAGCTTTCAAACAAGACCAGTTCAATGCTTCTAGCTGCTACCATTCAGGAGATAGCAGCAGCTAAAGCAGCCCTTCCACTTCTTCCCGAGCTCAGCTCGAGCAGAACAAGTAAGTACTTTTCCCCACAGGAACAGTTAGGTAGTTAAAAAGAAATACCCCTATACATTCGGACACTGTGCAATCAATGTTAAGGTTACAACTGACCAGGGGTATACCACTTCAGTTGGTAAATTAGGGACAAATTAACAGGAATTAATTTGAGTTGTGGTTCCTATTGCCAGTCAGCATGGGGCTAAGCTGCAATACCAGGCACAGACCATTGGAGAGAGGGACGATGTTTCTGGAAAGTAAACAGACTTTCTTCTAATACTAGACAGCTCCTTTAAGAGTTTGTTACTAACTGGATATTATAACAAGTGACATTCTTGTTGTTACAGGTTTTATTCAAGATGTTCCTTGGAACGGCGAACTTCGGAGAAGCAGCACATTTTTTTTCTACTTTAGGATTTTTCAATTTAATCTTCATCTCATGTACTCCCATCATCCTTTATTTTACCAAAGTAGAGCACTGGTCATCCTTTTCTGCCTTACCATGGGGATATTTATGTGGAGTTGCCGGCCTTTGGTTAGGTGAGTAGAAATGGGTCTCCCTAAAAATCCAGCATTTATTTTATATTTTTTTCTAATCTGTGAACCTGCAGGGCAACTATTTATTAAGGGTTCTTCACTTGTGTCATTAACAGTTTTGCCTGAGCTCTGCTTTGGGAAAAGGGATTAACAATTCAGCCCGAACAGAGCTGGTCTTGTTTGAAAGCTGGCAATCTAAAACAAGACCAGATTCACAGGATTATCTCTTCTATATTGAAAGATATAGCCTTTAAAAATCAGGTCGGGAGTGACAGCAGTTGAAAGTGAAAGCAGGTTTCAGCTGCTTTCACTCCTGACCCCATTTCTAAAGGCTATATCACCCTGCCTATAGCAGCTAATGGTCTTGTTTTAAAGCATAGATTGTCAGCTTTCAAACAAGACCAAGCCCACATCTTTACCTTTACAGAGCCCAAGATATGAAAGCTTAAATCAGCACCCCTACCCTTCAGGTGGCTGTGATCTCAACCAGGCTGGAGGATTAAAGGGAAGGCAATGGGGAGAAAAATAATCTTCTCTCATTATAATCATTATTACTAGAGATGAATCTAATACACTATCCCTCATACTGTGTCATCAGAAAAATAAAAATGCTCTGGGCCTTGGAATGCAACAAATAATTTTGTAAAAACAAGTGTTTTTATTATGCAAGTATTATAATACAAACTATATAAATTTGGCATCACTTTAATCGTACTGACCCACAGAATAAAGTTATTATGTTTTTTATACCCCACAGAGAACGCGATAAACATAAGACTCACAAAACAATGTTAAAATTGCAGTTTCTTTTAAATCTTCCACCTAAAAATAAAAAAAAGTTAAATAATACTCTCTATGTATCCCAAAAGTGCTCCTAAAAACCTACAACTTCTCACACAAAATTCAAGGTCTCATATAGCTAAATTGAAGAAAAAGACAGAAAAGGGGAACACAATTTACTATCCCTAAAAAATAATTATGAATGGAAAACTCCTTTATCAAGTTCCTGCACCCTGTCCCCTAAAACAGAAGATTCATACTTGCCTACTCCACGGTGCTCCGTCATGCTGCCTCCGCACTCTCCATTATCCAGACCCTGTGCTGGTTACATCCAGCTGGCCATTGGCAAAGTCACATGTACCGATCCAGCAGTGATGAGGCCACAATCAGCATGTCACCACTGAAGCCAGTCATTGGCTGGAGCAGTGCATGTGACCATGCCCATCCGGATGTAAAAGTACAAGAACCTGAAGATGGAGACAGCAGGGGCAGCGCAGACCAGTGGAGGGGCATGGAACATGTAAGTTTGAATCTTCTGTTTCAGTGGGCCATGCTGTGGGTACTATTGGTAAACCTCTTTAGGCTAAAATGTCACTAAAGGGGTTAAACTGCACTTCAGTCACCTGAGTTGTGCGCTAACTAGATTTACTTCAGATATAAATCCAAAATCTACAACAACAAGAAAGTGATGTTTTTGGGAGGGTTTTTCCAATTTCAATGTGACATTTTTTGTTGGGGGGAGGGGTTAAAGGTTATTAACACCCTTGGAGGCAATTTTTTATCATTGCATTTTACTCATTTTGGGCTAAAAGCATTTTTTCAATTGGTCCACACAAAATTTTTAACAGCCTTTCAGTGTATCAGTCAGCTGCTGTGGTGGCTGGATGTATAGCCCTCATCTCTGAACTCCTGACAGCTCATGAACACTCATGTAAGCTAGTTACAAATTTAGCTATAAGGAGGGTTTATGAGCTGTCAGGAGGTCAGACATACAGGCTATACATCCAGCCGTCACAGTAGCTATCTGTCGGATACTCTGTGAAACAGAAAGCAAGATATAGTCTGCAGATACACTGAAAGTGAAGGCTGTGGAACACAACCCATGGAAAATTTTTAATAAAGACCGATTTTAAAAAATTTAGCTCAAAATGATAGAAAAAAATGTCTCCGCTGGTGTTCATTGTCTTTAAAGGGCATCTGTCAGCAGTTTTGTACCCATGTAACTGGCTGACCTGTTACATGTGCTCTTGGCAGCTGAAGGCATCTGTGTTGGTCCCATGTTCATATGTGCCTGCATTGCTGAGAAAAATGATATATTATTATATGCAAATGAGCCTCTAGGAGCAACGGGGACGTTACACCTAGAGGCCCTGCTCTCTCTGCAGCTGCTGCGCCCTCTGCACTTTAATTAACAGGGCCAGGCGTTATGATGTTTTCGCTGCCTGGTCCTGTCAAAAGTGCAGAGGGCACAGCAGTTGCAGAGAGCAGAGCCTCTAAGTGTAACGTACCCGTTGCTCCTAAGGGCTCATTGGCATATAGTAAAACATCATTTTGAACATGGGACCAACATAGATGCCCACAGGTCAGTGGTTAGCTTTATAGGTACAAAGCTGCTGACAGATGCCCTTTAACAATTTGCAGGACATTTGCAAATTGATTTTTACCTTTTCATCTTTCTGTTTTTGCAGCTTTCAACATCTTAGTGAATGTTGGGGTTGTCTTAACGTATCCCATCCTAATTTCAATTGGGACAGTCCTCAGTGTTCCAGGGAATGCAGGTAAGTTCTAAAAAACATTTTGAATTCTTAAAAGGGTAACAAAATCTTTGTGAAAAAAAAACAAACCATGGAGGGGCAGAAGCACCGCTCCGGGCACAATGACCTCTTCGGCTTTCATCAGGGGTGCTCAGCTTTTCAAATGTGAAGAGTACAGATTTATCCTCTTCACAGGAACGTCCTGTGCACTGGGCAGGAAGGAAAAGGGTAACCAGATTTACACAGTCGGGGGGCTCTGTAATTTTGGGGGCTTTGTTGTGTAGAATACAGTAGTATCCTGCAATTTAGTGTTTATATGTTGATGGGCACTAGGGCTAGGTCTATGGAGGCGATATGCTGTGTGTCTTCAGTTGACCTCTACTGATTTAGGGCTCATGCACTCAAACGTTTTGTTATCCCCATGTCCATTCCGTTTTTTTTTTTTAGGCCCATATGACTCCACCCGTTCCAAATAAAAAAAAAAAGAGAACATCTCCTATTATTTTACGGATGAGGATAGGATTGGTCTATTAGGGACCGGACCTTCTGTTCTGCAAAACGCGGAATGCACACGACTGCAGACCTGCAAAACACAGATACCAATCTGCGGACCGCAAAACACCCAATGGTCGTGTGCATGAGCCCTTAAAGTGTTTTCGGGCCAGGGAAATACAAGCATCATACTACACTGATAATCAAAGGTGTTTCTATCCTCCTAGTTGCCTCTAAAAGAACATAAAAAAGGTGTCCTTCCATAAATTTGAGATTTTAAAGAGTGGACTGTGTATCTGATAGAATGCTGCCCCCTATAGTCAGGGAAAGGCGTCTTCTTAAAGGGAACCTGTCACCATGAAAATGCAGTACAGTCTGCAGGCAGCGTGTTATAGAGCAGGAGGAGCTGAGCGGAATGGCATGTCCTTGCATTTTATTCTTTTAAAGGGACAGGTCACCTCATCCATTTAAGCACTAAGATGCCATCGCAGCCATCTTGCTTGAAGGTCCAGCAACAAAATCTCACGCGGCATGGGATGACATCATATGTCACTGCGTGGGATCTCCAAGCAAGATGCCCGCGGCAGCCTCTTTGTGCTCAAATGGATGAGGCGAGTATGATTTTTTTTTTTTTTTTTTTACAGTCATTTCAGAGAAAATGATTTGTTACCATGAAGCACAAGGAAATTCAGCTTCACAGCTAATGAAATTTTTCCTGAAATTCGGATTGAAGTCCACTTTGCCAACTTTGATTTGCTCAACACTACTGATAAGTCTCCTAGCTTCCACTGCACCTAAAAAAGTGTGATTTTATGGAAAATAAGTGACACACACGGTTGTCACTACTTTACACTGCCCTGAGATAGAGCAGTATAGCTCTTGGGGCAGATTCCCTGTAACAGTTTCCATTTTCCCAAATAAGTGAAAAATCCCCCCAAATTTTATGAGGTTATATTAAAAAAGAGATGAGATTTAAGATTTCCTGTATATGTTAATGAAAGGTGGATCTTCCTTTTCAGGGATGTAAAGTGAGCATAGAATTTTTAAAGAGCACCTAAACATTTTCTGAAACCACAAAGGTACAGCAGTGCCTCATGCTTCTCCAGCATGCAGAGTATGAATCTTATATACTTTCTATGGAAAAGTCGAGCACAGCTAATGAACCCAGAAGGTGCTGCACCTTTGTGGTTTCAGCAAAGGTTTGGGTCACCTTTAAGGCATCAAGCACCGAATAATTTTATGGATATAGCATGCTATAGACCCATACTATATGTTCATGCGGCTCCAACCCATGCTACAGTATATTATGCAGGAACTTTCTCCCAAAAAAAGGTGAGAAAACAGTGCCTCAAGGAGGCACCATACTAAGAGTACTTACAGGACCTCAACCCACTCCATGGGCTTCAGGCATGAACTGCACTCCAATCAGCTATAGTACAAAGGTGACTTCTCATGATCAGTTTCATTAAAGAAATACATTATTAAATATGTCACAGCACTAAAAAGGGGAGCCTAGCAGGAAGGAAGCCTGGGGGCCAAGCCACCCTCACTCAGCATTGAAATCTTCCTCAGCTAAGGTCCTGTTTAAGCCTAGGTCTTTTGGCAAAGCCAGACTTGGGCTGGGAGGGAGAAAACCTTCAGGCGTGTTTCGATGATGTGGACAGGAGGAAAGCCTGACGGCATTCTGGATGCTGAGGGTGTGGGTTAGGCAGGCGCAGACACATCATGACACACAGCAATAGCTCAGGATCATTGAAGGTCATTGAGGGCCCACTGCCACCATCTCTTCCATTCAAAGGCTTGCACTTATGATTCCATTTCTTGGTGTTTTAAGACTATGAATGTGTTCTATGACCAGCACCATTCTTCTTATGTGATGGTCCATATCCCCTTCTTGCATCTGAAACATATGGCCTCTGGGATTGGGCATCCAAGCTATAAAAGATTGGAACTTGATAAAGATGCCCTCCTCCACACTGTACACTTCCATGACTCCCATCAATCCAGGGCAGAAACTCTGGTGGTTCCCCAAATCTTTGTGTACATTTAGCCAACTCAAGAAAGCTAAATAGTGGCCTCAGCGATCACATACTGTCTTTTTGGCATCATGGCTTCCATCACTAAGCCATGAGGCCAACAGTAGGGCAAATGGTTATTGGGA